>CAJVQA010001550.1:0-25117 GCA_910591915.1 Cetraspora pellucida
TATGTAAACTAAAGATAATATAAAATATAGATGCTTCAAATCACATAAATGTTATATATGTTATATGTATAATATTTCACGCAGTTATTATTAACCAATCAGATCACAGCTTTCTTATTAATTTGGTTATTGGATTCGATCTTGTGATCCTGTGATCGGAAATGGATGATCTGTACCTCTTTAGAACCGTCTCAGTGAGTTGATTCGAATGGTGGTGGTTTCATCGAATTCTGTTCAGTGGTTCAATAGTTATGGTCGTTTTTGTAGGTTAACAATAGTAAAGAAATTTCAATTTATAGAAGAGAAATCTAACCCTAACTAAAATTTGGGGATAAATTACAATTTGATAGCTTAATCACAGATCAATCATGCAAATTTGCCTGGAAAACAGTTTCATTAATTGTAGTTCCTATAAACACTATTTAATCTCAATTTTTTTTTAAAAAAAAAAAATTTTAGTGTTAACGTGATCAAGAAATAAACTTTATAAAAAGAGCTTATAAAAAGAGCTTATAAAATGTTTAATGAAATTTATAATTCTATAAATCAACAAATTATTTACTAGTAAAATTTTCTTATAATGTAAAAATTTCAATATTTACTGTTTTATTATAAAAAAGATTTTTCCGGTGATTTTTGGTAGGGGAATGTACGTTATTAATTTCAGCATTTATGATTGTGACAAAGTAATTCTTTATATACATTCATTTAAAATTTATCAGATGGGGAATGGGCTTTAATATAACGAATTATATTATTTATATATAGTTTATTCTTGGATATAATAAACTTAAAATTTTATAATGCATAATTTATAAAAAGTTCTATAAGCTTTTAAGAAAAACAGTAATTTTATATAATGACTTTCTTTTTTTTTAGATTTGTCAGTTCATTTAGAGAGTTAATCGAATATCTTAAAAAATATTTAAATTTTGACCAAAATGGAAGGAAAATGTGTAGTTGATTACTAACTGTAAATTATTCTCAGAACCTTTATTGGTCTTTCCAATAGACTAATGTTTATAGTTAAAATTTAAAACATAATGTTGATAAATTATTATTAAGTGTTTATTTATATCTTAGGATTTGGTTTGAATTTCAATGATATTTATTAAAAGATTATAATTCGACGAGTACTAAATGAACTTCTACGAGGTACATTGCGCCGGACATTTTGTGATCGTGCATTCACTTTGACCAGAAATAAGAATCCTCGCAACGCTTCGACAATTAATTATAAATTTGATTAATTTGCAATAACTATATATAATTATATTATATTCTATAAAAAAAATAAAGAAAGCAAATGACGAAAAAAATGCTAAATTCAAATTGTCCAGTGTCAAACCATTCAGTATAATACAATTTCAGCATAATCCAAGACCTGCCCATTTGCCGAAACCTGAGCGTACAAATCTTCAATCTCATTTAATCCAAAATTAAACACGCCCACCATCTTGGTAGTACTTCCAATCGGTTCAAAAATCTTGTAATTCAGTCCAGACGTCAGGTCATATTGTCGAATAAATGAAGGGCACGATGGCCTTCTAACTAATCGGATCTTATAATCCGATGCGTTTGGAGAGATGGTGAAGCCTTTATGAAATTGAGCGATAACTTTAATTTGGTTAGGGGATATGTACTTGAAGCACATCGTTCCAGTTATTAAGCCTAAAACACCAAATTTGGCGCGCGCAGTTGGAACACAGACGCTTGATTCAGAAGAGCGAAGAATAATTGTGAGTAGTAATAAGATAAGAAGATATTTTTTCATTTTATTGAAGAACCAAATATTTTACTCGTAGATAACGATTGGAGGAGGTTTAAGATAATATCGCTTATAATAACCAAAAGAGAGAAGAAACTGAGGTCTACTTTATGTAATTAAGACGAACAATTTTTTAAGTATTTATACGTATGAGATCAAAAATTCGAAACATGACAATATGCTGTGCAAAAGCTTATGGATCGACTTTTAAGGATTAGTCATTGTCCACTTAAAGTATTTCTAGCATCTCAAATTGAACGTACCGATGTCCATTGTTTAAAGTGTCTTTTTGATCCATCAAAATTAGATGTCTCGATTACACGGAGTATTTTACCACGTTTCTATCAAAATTCCAAAATTATTTCTAAAAAGTTGTTTATGGTTACATCCGAATTAACTATTTAATAATCTTTTTTTCCTTATATTAATATATCACGAGTCAAGAACGATATTTTTTTGAATAACTGCAGGTATTTAATGTACAGATTTCAAATCTAATTGTTCTAAAAATAAATTGTGCATCAATAATATTAACAATACCATATTAATTAATCGGAGATAAAATAAAGCCACGAGTTCTTAATCATTTTTTATGGACCGATAGTATAGATCTACTGGATAAAAAACATGATTGAACATGTTATTTTTAGAAACTTTTTGATTGCAAAAGTCTTATTAGTCTAATGCTTTAATTAGGAAGCCCCGTTACAAACTTGGTTTAAGAGAAGATTCTGGAGTTGAAATCTTAAAAAAAACCAGAATATGTACCAATAATATCTCTTCAATCAACACTGGATAAGTGCAATGTGAGAATGAAAAAAAAACCTGATCGATTGATCAACTTCCATATTAGTACGTACTGAATCTGTGTCGATTACCAAATCGAAAGAGCACAAAGAACTGAATTTAGCGCAGACTTTAATTTACTTAATATTCGATATCTAAAAATGTTTCTATATCTAAAATTTCGTGCTGAAAACTTTTATTTATCATAAAATATTGATTTTTCTGTTTTCACAATGCCTTTCGAATTTTTAAGTTACACGAGATCTTGTGATTTTATTGGCTACAATCAGCGATGATCGAAATAACCTTCATCAAAAAATTATAAACTTAAAATTTTCCAGTTTCTTACTTCTTCGTTTTAACTATATGGTAAGTTATCGATATCGCCTTTTTTTAAAAAAAATACGTAATTAACAATAAACTACGCTTATTTATAAATAACTTTTTGTATTAACTTCTACGGGAGGAACGCATATGGCCATGTGAGGGAGAGAGCATGGTCAACATTCTTTTCGAGGAATGCGGTCACTGCACATGACGGGTACTATTCTATATATAGATCTTAGTTTTATTAATGCTTATGAGTTATTTTCCTTGTCTTAATCGATATATTAATACTTTAACTATATGGGACCTTTGCTACGTAGGAATTTTTTTTTCTATATAAAAATAAATTTATGATTTTCCTAATAAAAATCTCGTGTAACAACGGCTTGTAGGGCCATTTTACTAGCAAAGATCCCATAAATTTTCAAATAATAAACATTACATTGATAATATATTAATATACAACCATAATTTTTGATTGTGTCGATATCACGATCAGAGAATCGACTATCTATTGCGGTTTATTAACCTGATATAATGAATTCTTAAGTTTATATAAGTATAATATGTAATTTATTTATAATATCAAATAAAATACTGTGTTTTTTCAATTTTACTTACAGTTGGAACAAATAATATATTTGAACTTTGCTTAAACAGACTTAATTTCAAAATATTTGAATAAAAGTAACCTAATAGCAGGTTTGAAAGTTTTTTTTAAATGTGTAAAATCCTTATAAAATTACAGATTTTGATTCACAATATATTAGTTTTTTTGCTTATTAGAAATCTTATAAATTATATAAATTTTAATCCTAAATTTCAACTCACAGATTTGCCAACAAGTATAACTATACATATATATATAACTATTTATTATTTAGTTTATGATATGTTTAAAAAAAACAATCAAAATTTCTAACATCAATATAATGTTTTTTTTTTTTAACTAAAAATACAGTATAAAGATTTCATCATATATGTTTGACAATATCCGAGGCTGCAACATCAGAATAAATAATTGAAGTTGTAGTTTCTTCCGCTTTGATACTGTTCCGTTTATATATTTCACTATAATTCGAAAAGTTTATGAATAAAAATATAAATGACTGTGTTACTTTATAAAATCAATATTTTATAAACAAACATACCCATAAATAATTACAAGAAGTGTAGTTAACTTTATCATAGCGGTTACATCAAAAGTTACAATCGCTATTATAACTTGACATACCACGCATTGAGATGCCCTATTTCGTAAGAAAGCTAAAAAAAAGGTCATAATTCCTAACCAACAAGCTGTAATAGAGAGACTAAGATTCATAACCTTGAGCTATATATGATATAAGTGTTTTGTAATTAACATGAATTTAATTATTTTGGGGGAATACAAGTAAAAATATATATACCTTTGTTAAACAAGTCTGATAATTTTTTAAATGTAAAGCTCTATTCTCTGAATTTATTTTATCTTTCACTCCCAATAATATAGCACTTTCATCAAGTAATTTAACCAATAATCTTCCATATTTTAAGAAACACAAAGCTCCTAGCAAATATATAATGCTAAATTCTATTAATATTATAGATTGAATTGTATTAAATAATGATTCCTGATCAGTCATTTGATAATATCCTTTTAATATCGATAGTATTAAACTGCAAATAAACGCAATAATTGTAAACATCCAATATATTCTAAATATTGTGTTAGTGCTTGGTATAAAGCGATTAACCGTCAGATGGTCATGAGGAAGGTCTGCATCGATGCTAAAGACAGTGTGTTGGTGTAATGCTAATCGAGGAAGCACTTTAAATCTAAATTCGAAATTTGTTAAATTTATATTATGTATAAACGAAATATATATTTTATAAGAAACTTACATGCCAACTAAATAGGTTGCAATAGCAATGAATCCACACATCCAACCAAAAGTTTGAATAACCGATTTTAGGATATAATTATTATGCAACCAATCATTCGTTATTATTAACATTGAAACGGCTCTAACTGAAAAAAAATCAATGATGATTATTTAACTGCTATCGCTATAGGCCATAATATTGGGAATTGGCTTGTATTTAATGCAAGTTTTTATAACTATACAAATACACATACATGTCCCATATAAAGTCATCCAGATCAAAAATCCCCTAATGGGTTCCATACTTAATATTTGATTATTCCAAGGAATTTTATAAGCTAAAATAATTAGTGACAAAACTAAGAGCAGAGAACATGTCGCTATTGAAATGTAATACATCCAAAAAAAGTATGCGCTATTTTGGCAATTAGTTATAATTGACAAGTCCCATCGACATGGTGCATTAGAATCATTTAGTTGAATTAGTCTGTCATTTATGCTAGAATATTGCGCGATCGTATGGTTTTCCATAAGGCAAAAGAATTAATTTATTTAGTATACTAATAGCAATTGTATTCTCATTAAGGTTGTTTAAAATGGACATGAACGTGGACATGAATGAAAAAATACAAATATATATCTAATATATATTTATACGCCATTCCCTATAATGTTCAATGATGAATTGTATCTACAGACAATTTCCAAGTTCGTGAGTTATAAAGACAATGAGGGGAACCAATGGTATAATGACTATATGTTTGTTATCTGGTGTACATATACATGTACGATGTATGCTTTTAGTTATCCAATACACGGTTTTAGAACCAAATGCTAGGCTAATCACGCCACTCATAACTTTAATACGTTACTCATGTCTAATTATTGTTTGACAAATATAGACCACTATAATAGTTTGGCTATAATGTCATACATCATTGTATCGATTTCCTAAAATTTAACCGATACGTATCATACCGTGTAAAATTCACTAACAAAAATAACTGCAACTAATAAAATGCTGAATTATCACCCTGCGTGATGTATATTAGATTGAAGACCGTCGAGAAGTTGAGCGACATCCTCAAAGTGTACGGTGTACATTGATATCCAAAAGCTTGTCTCTGTTACACAAAAAGAATTTAACAATTTATTATTATTCTTAGAACAATTTATAATTCTGCTAAAAAGGATACGTATAACGATAATAATCTTTCTAAAAAAGGATACGTAGCTATATTTTCCGTGTAACATTTACAATATAATTTATCTCTAGTAGAAATATTTTCATGTTTTGGAAGCTTTTTATATCATCAACTACTTTTTGTATTGGTACAAAGTTTGATTCGATACTTTTAAACCATTTCTTTCATTATGAGTAGACTTCTTTTTTCAACAAGATCAATTGCCTATGTTGCATTCGAAATAGCTATCTATCAGAAGTAGCCGCCTAAGAAGTATCTGACTGAAATTAAGTTTCTATTCACGCGTTAATTCTGAATAGGCATCTAAAGTGGTTACTTCAGATAGGTAGATACTCCAGATACAACTTCAGTCGTTTTAATAGCATTCTTGATCTTTTGTATTTTACAACCAACAGTAGCATTCTTTTATATTAAGCCTATCTCTCAGCACCTTCGTTCTTTTTGAATTTCTTTGTCAGCACATTCTATTACCAATTACAGCTGTTCTCATAAATTTTGGACATTTTGTGAAAAATTGACCGAATGATTGCTTGACCGATTCGATAAGTTTGAATAACCGTGATATTCCTAAAAATGCTGAAAGCTTTTCAACACATCTATATCTTCAAAAATATTTGAGAGTTTGACTTACGAAAGACCTGCTAACGCCTAGATGTCTGGCAATTGCCCGAACTGTTAAGCCTTCCAAATGTTTTTCAACGAATATGCTTTGAAAATGTTATTTAGCAAAGATAAAAATAGTTGTATGTACATTATATAGCCATTATTTATATTTATATCAATCATTATCGAAATCACAAAGTGTAATTTAACAAAAAATAATTTCTATACATATATGTTTTTTGTGCTTATTGACCGATCGATAGGTTACGCACCTCACTTGACAATTTACATCTGAGGTGCGTCAGCTATGATCTGAGGCAGGCGTTTAGTTTTAGACACAACATTTATATGAATACTGCAACAAAATGATTTACAACTGTTTTCATAACGATAAATTCTGGAAAATCTGGACGACCGAATGTTTGCCGATTCGATAAGTTTTGATTCGGATGTAATCACATTCGAATCAAAAGTTTATCTAAACATATCGAATCGGCAAATGTTCGGTCGGTCAATTTTTGCCAGAATTTATGAAAACGGAATTATAAATGTAAATAAGTGTGATTTCGTGATCAGGCTTTTTTTCTAGTTAGATACCCACTATTATAATTACAATACCATATTAAATATCATGCATAAAAAAAAAAAAAACCGTGGATATCCGATAGATAAATGGATAAACGGATAGTGGATCGGAACTCTATAATTACAAATAGCACGAAGGAAATCTTCACGTTTTACAAACCAATATAACCTGCGAAATGGCTGCCACAAACGAAAAACAAATAGATACTTTATTTATTGAAAAAAAGCATGCATTTCTCCGGAAGTAATAAGTCTAACCCATATACTAATCAGTACGCCTTCGGTTGTATATATGTTTACATTCAATATGTTGCATCATATCATATATGCTGGTCGAGGTTTCTGAACAGTAAGAACAATTGAGTGGTGTATTATTGTCAGTTGGTTCAGGTGATATCGATTCTCACTGTAATTAACCCAAGAAATATAATTGATAAATATTGATTGTATATGTAATAACAAAAACTCACCTGGGATATTGCATGTTCAATTTTCCATATTTCTAGAGTAAACCTTGGTAAAAAGTCTCCACCAACAACATCTTTCCATCCGTGATTAATACGGTGTTTGTCCCTTGTATATACGTGGATCTCTTTATTTTCTGGGTCTATTAACCATTCTAGTTGTACAGGTGTCCCTTCTGTGAAGTATATGTCCTTGAATTTCCTATCAAGGACCTCAAACTTTGAGTGACTTGAAATGTTACCAATTTCAACTACAAATAGAGGGGTAAATGGTTCACCACGAAAACTCCAATTTTGTTTTTCGTTCAACAAGCGATATATTTCTTTAGGTGTATAAGCAATATCCGGTGCTCTAATCATTCTACCAACCTCAACATCAAAATTAAATCTCCTTGTGATGAGGTAACGTTCCATTTTGCTTTGTATAGATATTCCAATTACCAAGTTGTCTAACAATCTCAGTAACAACTTTCTCTCTGGAATAGGGTGATTGCAGCATAGGAATAAGCTTACCGTTCTTATCAAGATCAAAAAGGTTAACTGGTTGTCCGTCAATTTCTAGAGTGCATGTCTTGAGCTGGTCGTTAATGAATTCGAATTCTTCAAGGGTATATGAGTGATCAAGGTTTAAATTATTGACATATATTTTCATATCATTGGCTTTCAACATTTCTGAACCGTAGTTAGAAATTTTTTTTAAAAAAAAAAGATTGTACTAATAATTTTATATTGCACAAATTTGATTATAAAAACTCGCCTAGACCCTTCAGAACACTGGTGATGATAAAATAACTGATATAGTTGTTGATTGCAATTAAGAGGACACCAGAAATAGGAAAGAACTATCATGGTATATGAAGTTACTTTAAGTTACTTGTGCAAATAAGGTAAGGTTAGTTTTGCTTGTTGCATACCGCAAGCCCAGCAATAATAATATTAATGACCACGATCCAAACCACGAGAAGAACGCTCTTATACTTCTACACCTAGATATGAGATCAATTAATTATAAATACGATTAATTTTCATTTATAACGATCTAATGGTTTAGGCTCTTTCGTGGGTTTCTTTATGTTTTGTTTTTTTCTAGCATACTCTACAGTAAATAAACGAAAATTGGGTGTTTGTTGATTACTGTATAATTTTTCTTGTGATATACCAACTTTACGGTTCTGGGTGTAATTACTAATTAATCATATTAGAATTATTACAATCTATTTACCCATTAAATGTTATAATTATTTGCTTTATTTACATCCAGAAATTCTTGAAAGTTTCTTTGAGCTATAAATTGGAACATAATCTTACTTTGACAAGCATAATAGTATATTATAAGAAGATTTCTAAGTCATTTATTTAAATCTATGCCTAAGTGTTAACAAATTAATGTATAAAAGAAATATAATAATAGTATAATTTTCATTATTTATTTTTAAACATCATACTACACGTGAACTAATAATAACGTTTAAGAGAATGATCAAAAAGCACATCTGGTTAGTCATAAAGAAGTCGTATCTGAATTATAATCATTTAAATCCGCGCTATATACGTAAAACCGAAATCATGAATTAACAGTCTATCGGAATAACTTCACAAGGTTCACAAGGTTCACAAGGTTCACAAGCTGGTGGACCCCAAAGTGCGTTGTGCAAGGCAGATTTAACATAACAATTAACACCCCATGGATTTAATTGTGGAGGACAACCGCCCAAGAATCTGCGTTTTTTGAATTTAGAAACATCTCCTCTAGAAGGTCCCATCGGTTCGTGAGAACGTTTTTTGAAGATAGAAGATGAATTTGGCGAACGTTTCTTGTGATTATTGGAGTTTGTTGGAAATGAATTTAGAGAACGTTTTTCGTGATGGTTGGAGTTTGTTGGAGATGGATTTAGAGAACGTTTCTTGTCATATGGGTAGGTTCGCCCGTGAGAAGAACGAATATGATTAGATGAGTCGCTACGTATTTTAGGCTTTGAGTCTTTGACTAATTCGCGACGATCATAGGGTTTTGTGACATGTGATGTGATTAAGGTTGAGAAAATTAGAAATAAAATAATGTTTAAGAGTACTTTGGAATAACCATACATCTTTTTTTTTTTTTGCACAAAGAGGATATAACGAGAAAAGTCAGCAAACGTAAGAGAATATTATATATATATAATTATGAATCCATTCTACAAGATTTATAGGTTTAATATTAATATATTTGATTAATATATTTGATCAATATATTTGATTAATATCGACTAATATAAATAAATTATGAAATACGATCAATAAATGTATAAAGCATCAATACGTGAATATTGTTCACATGGTGATTTTGGAATATAGATTGCCACTTCGCTGATGGTTTGAATTTATCAATTGTATAATGCAGTATTCGTGATTGAATTTCATAAGCAAAGCTCGAAACATAAATTAAAGTATATGAGTTTATGGTTTATAATCAATTTTATAAAGAACGTTTCATGTTATTTTTTGTAGATTATTAATATTAGAAGTGATAAATTTCAAAAAAAGATTTTTAAAAATACATAAGAATAATTGACATATTCAAATCCAGAAAAAGGTATGAATACTTTTACGAATTTTGATGTTATTCTTTAATTAATATACCTAGCATGAGATGATAAAACTATCACTTGAGATTTCTCAAGATAAATCGATTAATATGATCTAAAACGAATTCTTATCATATGATCCTTGCGAAATCGCGCGAGATTATGCTAGGTTTATCTCACGAAAAGTACAGTACAACTTCTATTCATTACTATGTTTTGCAATAATTCTTAAGTAATATTTATTCATTAAAAATTTTTTTTTTTTGGATATGTTGTGCCTCATCGATTCAACTGGGGTAAAATCGCCACCCAAAAAAATTTCGAAATCATGTGATACAATACATTTCGTGTAACGCAAAAGAATTTTAACAAATAAAAGTTTTGCGTATGTACACATAATCATAAATATCTATGTCATTGGTACTAGAGTTCCAATCCATTATCCGTTTATTCATTTATCTATTGGATATCCATTATCTGAATATATTTGGATATCTGGTTACTATTGATATCCAGATAATTATCCGGATATCTGTTGGATTATCTGGATATTAATAGTAAACGGATATCCAGATAAATTTGGATATGGATAAACGGATGATGGATTTATTCAGATTGGAATTCTAATTGGTACAAACTTTTAATTATTCGCTAAGTTATATTTCCACTTGATCAAGATTAATGTTTATATTTAATGTCTCGTGTGCAAGTTGAGGTTTCTGATTATAATTTAGTATATTAATTATTACTTGATACATATGATAAAATATTTTTATATCCAACATTATGATGTATAATACTTATTACACAAGAAAGCAAATGATTAGAATCACAGCAGTAGATAACTATCATTATATTTTATTTAATTCATATAAACTTTAATGTGATCAATTATAATCAGAAAGTGTTATTGTTGCAGTTTTTCCAAGTATTTGGAATGTGATTTTGTCTTTCAAACCACTTACAATCTTCTACCAATTTCTGTAATGGTTTAAAGTTCTTTTTAATGCTATCAAGCCATTTATTTGAATTAGACACATTTTTTTTAAGAACATTCCTTGTTTTATCCAACAAAGTGAGAATTTCTTTTTTTCGGTTTTGAAACAAGATTAGATTGTGATTATCATTAGCAATATCAAGATTTATTAAATGCTTTTCATCAGAGTTAGTAACAGTAATAGATTCTTGTTGCTTATGAACTTGATTTATAAAGATTTTTTGGATATTTGCTTGTGAATTATCAGCTTGTGAATTATCCTCATGTTTATTTCTCACAACTAATCCACAAGAATTTAGATGTTCAATAACAGTATAAAGATTTTCAGGTAAATTAGCGAAGGCATTTTGGTCTTTAATATCCAATAAAGAATAAAATTCTTGACATGTTACTTTAAAATTAAAATAATTAATATTTTTAAGTTATGTAAATAAACCAAATAATTGTCTTTTATCTTTCTAAAAAATCCTGATTCAACAGGACCATGTCTTTGTACTAAATACTTATATAAATAAAACCAACTTAAAAGAAAACTTTGACATAAACATATCTAATATAATGAATCAGTAATATGAATAGAGTTAGTATTAACTATTTGTGTAGCTAACTTGTTTTATTCAAGCTGAAATTCTTCTTGCCAACTTGTCATACACTGATTATCATGTAATAATTGTAATCGATCGACTTGACATGATATAACTTTTGCAACAATAATGTAAATTATTAAGTTCAATTGTACCCGATTATATGTTGAAAAAAAGTTATGCTTTAAGACCTGTCAATGACTTTCAATAACCATTATAGTTTGTAGAACATTAAGCATTGGACTTGAAGCACATGCTCATAGCTTCCACATTTTAGAATAGTACCACTCAGACCACATATAAGCCCAAACATGACTTAGATTATTTTGATAATAATATTCATATAGTTCTTTTATACTTTCATTCCAAATTTGACTTGTATCAAAAAAATTTGGTGTGTATTCTACTGGTATTAGCAGGTGTTACAAAAAATGAGTATGAATCATTTGAAGTATCTTTTTATGTAAGTCTTTTTGACAAAAAAATTTCTTTTTTTCATTAAATAGATCCTGATTTGTAATATTTGCAAATATGCGATTTTGATAAACTGGCTGCTATTCTGGATTAATAATTAGACAAAGCAAATATGCTTCATAAACATTATAGAAATTATGCACAATACCAATACTTGAAAGTTTTTTCTTTATTGCATATATCATATGCCAGTAACACAACTAGATTTTTGCTTTAGTCCAGATTTTGTTAGCAGCTATCATTTGCTACGATCCTTATCCATTAATATAGTTTCAACATCTTGGATTATATTTTCTTTTAAGTGATAAAACCATGTTGTAATTGCTTGTGTTTTACCATATTTTGGTTTAAGAAAAAAATACGACAAGGGAAATCCGGCACCATCTATAATTCTGATAACTGCATATAGTTCAAACTCTAAACGATTCGTACCATATGTAGCATCTACTATAATTGTCTTGATAACTTTATTTGACAGTATAAATAATAAGAAGTTAAAAAAACCAATGAGTATTGATCTTGATAAAAAAAGTTTAAAACCTGATTTATTTTCCAAATACTATCAAGCTGACTCTAATTGATCATCAGCTAACCTATATTCTTTTGTTGCAATTTTTTTGGACCAATAGTAAACCTGATACCGAGTAATATATGAGAATCCATCAAGTTACTGCTCTTTAATACTGTTGTAAAGTTGCGGGACTGTTAATAGACTATTTTTAATAATATAGTCACGAATTTGAGAAGAAACTTCTATTGCTTCTAGTGATAAATGAAGGTAGTGATAGATGCTTACTGCAGCCAAACCATAAATTCGATATACATTAATCTAAATTGTACCACCACATGCATATCGAATAATTCTTGGCAATATGTCTCATCAACTTGAAATTTCAGCAATCTATAGTTTTTTATTCTTTAATTCTTTACAACAATTGCAATAATAAAGAAATATACTTGATTTTTTTGTTACATTACATTTATGATAGATCCAGGAAAACTTATCACCTTTTGAGATAAGGTTAATTATATGTTGCACAACATCTTTATTTATATGATCTTCAGAAGTTGAGTCAACAATATCTATTAACGGCTTCAAAGCAATAAAGAATCTTTTCTCAAATAAATAATCATCAGAATCATAACTTGTAGGAAGTTCATTAAGAATAAAGTCTACTAGATTTTCTGGCATGATTGCATTTTCTTGATTTATTGTTATGTTTTCCTTTTGTTTTTCATTATTTTTTAGTTTATTATTTGTAGAAACTTGAATGCAACAATCAATGCATGTTTTTAACTTAGCATTAGAATTTGAATTTTTTCATTTATTAATTTTCAAACTTTCGAAAACCTCATTTGGTTTGTCAAGTTTACAACGATCACACTTCATAATTTGAAAAAAGAAGAAAGAAAATTACATATTAGCGTGAATTAAAATTAATATATATAGCATGTGCAGGCGGACATTTAATGCTATAACACTTGTCGTTATATACGTATGCATAATGACGATCACATTTCACATGATATTTGAAATTTTTTTGGGTGGCGATTCTAGCCTTGTGCATCGATTCTTGCCTCAGGTGTCAATCGGCCTAAATTAGAGCTAGAGTCAGGGTAAGGATTAGGTTATAGTTTAGGCCAATTAATGTCGATCGGTTAAAACGCCGGCCAAACAGTTATAACCCTGAAAATTGCAATTGGAAAATGTGTACCAGGTTGATGGCGCAGTCAAAATTCTTAAAATTCATTAAGTTTAGGGTCAGGGTCAGGGTCAGGGTTAAGAGTTAGAGGGGACGTTTTATTAGTAAAATTGTCCAACGAAAACTTTCTGTTAGAGCACAAAAAGTGGTTTCTTTATGCTGATTTTTGGAAAAACGAACGTTTTGCTTTGAATCTTCTTTATCGTGTTACGTTACACGTAATCTTGAAATCTTATTCGTAGATTATGAGAACCACCTGATACACATTTTCCGATTGCTAAAAAAAATTGTTCGCAATTAGTTTAGGGTTAGGGGTCCTACCCAGTGTTGTACATTTTTCACTGTCCAAGGCTTTTTTGACCATGTCCAAAGTCCAAGTGTCCAAAAGTGTCCAAAGCATGTCCAAGCTCTAATAATTAATAAATTTGTCTAAAAAATATATGATTATATATTTTTTTAGGTTTTAAAATATTTTTTACTTAGAAATGTTTATATAGCGATAGATTATCTTAACAAAATTGTGAGAATTTTAATTTATATTTTTGTCCAAAAATGTCCAAACTCATGTCCAAAGCTGTCCATTGACAACACTGGTCCCACCGGTAGGTTAGTGTTTGGTTTAAAGGACTATATAGTGCTTTTTTGCGTTACACATGATCTTTGAAATTGATTTACACCTGAGGCAAAAACCGATTGAGGCATAACATATATATATATTATAAACATCTGTTAGATGCAGCGAATCGTTATTCGTTAATCGGCTACGATCTTATGATTGTTACAAAAATTATTTCACTGAGATCGACTAAGAGCTTGAAATTTTTAAACGTATCAAGCTTTTTAAAATTTTCAAACTAATAGGATAATTATGTATTGCATGATAAGTTACTTACAATCATGCAGACTATTTTTACTACGTATAGATGACCAAATGCAAAGGCAAAATTAAATCCACCTATAACATATCAGGTATATAGTAAATTTTATGTCATAATCATAAGGTTATGACTTATCGTTATAATTAGCTGACGGGTCATATTGGGTCATAGCCCAACACTGCCACATTCAGGATAATAGATAAATAAATATGTAAGGAAGGGGGATTTTTTTTTCTTTGAAGACTATATAATCAACTTACAATTTAGATCAAATTTTATTTTAAAAAAGAGCACAATCTGCAATAACGCGTAACCGTAACGGTAATTATTTGACCTTGTTGATCTGTGTAACGGAAAATCAAATAACGTTCTCGCAAAATATGTTTCGATATTAATTAAGTCCTTTTACAAAGATGTTCAAGAAACCGGCCTCAAATGTTAAATCCTGGCTTTTGAGCAATTCCGACCGTCGCAAATTACGCGAGGAGCTGACAAAGCGTTTCCCAGAACATGCAAGCTATGAAACAAAGGAGGGGGAACAAAAAGTTTCTATCCTTCCTGATCGCATTCATAGAGCTAATATAACCACTTATAATGATTTGCATGGTATGATATACATCGAGGAAAAAAACCCTATATGGTTTAGATTTGACAAAGACAAGCAAGACATTCTGATACCTAGTGGTAATTATTTATCCAAATTTTTTTAATGCATTAAAAGCGTATAAATATTTTTAAATTAACCTTTAAAAAGTTTACACATTATGGCGTTTTCCTAATCTTTTGCCAAAGATTCCAACGTTTACTCCTGTGATCTCAAGGTTAAGAGGCGGCGCAAATTTAATGATTCCTGGCATTGCTTTTCCTCGTGAAGGATTACCGGATGTTAGAGAAGGGGAGGTCGTGTCTATTATTATTAGAGGATCTATGTATGTTATTGTTTAAAATGTATTTTTGTTTAATATTGTTCAAATATTAATTCTAATTTCAAATATCTTCAGTTATCCTCTTGCCGTAGGCTTAATGTGTGTACCTACTAACACACTTGAACCTGGATCTGTAAAAAAGGGCATTGCTGTACAAATCATTCATATTTATCGTGATCATATGTGGAGCATGGGAGACAAAAGCCATCCTCCCGAGGATGAGGAAGCTAAACTCGATTCTGTTTCTCAGAATCAAGAATTGGAAGAGCAGGCCTTCAATGAAGCGCAAGTTTCAGATGAAACAATTGAAGAGAGTAGTGAGACCACTGATCTGCACGCAGAGACAACAAATGATGAGGAACAGATGATTGAAGGCTCATATGAAGAAGAATCAGAATCTAAAAATGGTGGTGTTGAAAAACCATCTGCCAGATACACTACTGCAGGTAATCTAATTTACCATCGTATACCTTTCATATCAATCAATTTATAATCGACTTTAATCTAAAAATATAAACAGAGGTCGATAATCTTTTGCAGGCATCATTTTATCAGGCTCTATTGGAAAAATTGACACCATCTGGAACTTTTCCTATCACAAGCTCGCAACTTTACTCTGCGTATATTCTTCCCTCACGTCCTGTTGGAACAGATAATGATGTTGACGTAAAAAAATCTAGCTATAAAAAGGTAAACCCTCTTCATTTTGTTCATTTATTTAATTATAATATTTATATAGAAAACTACTGAACATTTATATCTTAATAGATTACAAAATTTCTAAAAGCGATGGAGAAAAAAGGAGTTATCAAACTTAAGGAACAGCGCGGTGATACTCTCTTGATTGGAGTTAAATGGGATCACGAAGTGTAGTATAAATAATCATTACAAATATATATATTATATATATCTATATATCTCATTACTGATTATGATCATCTTAATTTTTAGACTTAAATTGTTTAAAAAGCATAAAACCATAGAGAAAGCGTCTATTTCTACTGCGAAATCACAAATCCAAAATGAAGATATATCCTCAGATTCTAATAATGTAGACCAGATTAAAATTATTGAGGTCTTCATGCCTAAAGGTGCTGTTGGTGAACTCTTCCAAGTTCAAGGGAAAAGGTTCGATATCGGAATATTTACTCAAAAAAATAGTTATTAAACGATATATTCGTACTCAAAATTAATAATTTTAATTGTTCATTTAAAAGTAAAAGCGAAGCTTATGAATATAAGGAAATATACCAAATAATTCTTGATTACGCTAAATCGCATGATTTGGCTGATAAGAATAACAGAAAGTTGTGCACATTCATTATTTTATTGTATTCATCTCAATGACATTGACTAATAATATTCCTATATTGATAGATTTATAATTCCTGATGAACTGCTTAGTAAAATTTTTGCAAACAAACAGGGAGAACCTGTCCCTGACAAAATGACACGAAATGATTTAGTTTATAATGTTCAAAGCTGTATGGATGAATATCATTCTGTGATCCTGCCAGGAGAGGAACGTCGATTAAAGTTGTAGCCACTTTTATAATACATAAAACGTTATCTCAAGCAATTTGTTTTAACCTAAATTTATATTTACAGAAAAGGACAACCGAAGCATATACAAATTTCGGAGGCACGTCGAATGGGCAATAAGATAGTCACTATTATCAAAGGTTTGGAAGAGTACGAAATCGATCCCAAGGATTTGATAGAGCCTCTTAAAAAGTTATGTGCAAGCAGCGTTGCTAGTAAGTTTCGTTTATAGCTTTTGATTACATAAATTATTACTATTTGCTATATACATAATCCACATATGTGTAATTTACAGTTCTCCCATCTCCAAATTCATCACCCAAGAAACCGCTGTCTGAGTTAATGGTCCAAGGTCCTCAAACTAAACAAGTTAAAGAATACCTAGTTAATTCTAAAGGATTTCCTGAAAAATATATTCAAATTAATAAATTGAAAAGTAAAGATAAAAGTAGTGGGAAAAAAGGATAATGTTGCATTTTAGAACTAAGAGAATTATAATCATATTTTTGATCTGAATTAATTGTATTTATACTACTTATTAAATAATAAACTAAAAAAAATAAACTAGATTATCAAAGAAATTGCCAAATAATATATGATATATTTAAAAAATAAATACTTTTCTATTGCTATAATATCGTTATAAATTTCGTAAAATTAAACATACTTTATATAATATAAAGATTTAAAAAATCAAATATATTAAATTATACTAGTAGTGTTAGCACCATATATATATATTTTTATAAGTAAAATTTAGAGGTCCTAAGATAAAATAAAGATTCAAATTTTTGTTAAGGTGATGAATATTTTTACTTGCATTAATTTGTTGACTAGTTTTTGAGATATAGCGACTGTGTTGTTAACACCATTAGTGTGATTTAGCAAAACCGTATAATAAATAATATGTTAAAAAAAATTTACACTTTAGGCTTTTATAATTTACCGGACTTAGTCTATTTAATTTTTGTTCAGTAAAATCATAAATTTAAAAACCCGAAATATGGTTTTCACTTAGCAAAACCAAAATATGTACGGCACTATCTAATAATAGTACTGTATATAACCTCTATATCCTGGATTATGTAAGAAACGAAATACAGTAAAGTTATAAAAGTTTATCAAAAATAAATAAATCACCAGAGAAAATGGAAAACAGCTTTGGAATACGTATTTAACTTTAATAAATCAAAATAGTACAAATAAGTGGCACTTTTCAAAAATAAGTAGGATTTTTTTAATAGTATTTTTACTATGTTGAATTTTAAATCAGAAAAATAAAATAAGGTTCGCTGATTTTTTAATTTTGAAACCCACTAATCTATTATTCTTTTAATAATGATTCTTTTATCTTCGAACTTTTCATTTTATTCGTAATTAGCTTCTCCGTATGATACCAAATTCGGAGATAACCAAATACCCGATACGTACAGTACATCTAATTAAGAATATCATTTCCATAATACAATTGATAACGATAAAGTTTACATATGGTGAACCTAAAATACTTTTTTAGGAATTTGATAAATTTTTCCGGTAACTAAATCTTTTAATGATATATACAAATTAAGAAAAAGGACTTAAATACGTATAAGAAAGCATTATAGCAAGGATGGCATTATAGCAAGGATGGTTAAAATGGGAAATTGAATATGAATTGTTTTTAATGCTATTTAATCCGCAATCTCCGCTTCAATACCGGCTACTCGGACGACTTGATCAACTCGATCAACATTCGGAATTTAAAATCGAATAATGCAAAATCTTATTTTAAATTGTTAAGTAAAATAAAATTTTACAAATATGTGTACTTCTTTTGAGATTTGCAAATTGTATGATCCGACGGACAGTCCACCAAACACTGCCAAATGCAGTTATAATATAATTAAGCCGTGATATCTAATCCATCCTCTATGGCTTAAAGTGGTTTACAGATCCCTGAAAATTGGCAGTTATATATCTTTGAGATGTTTTATTATTACTTTTCATAAAAAATATAATTTTATTATTATTATGATTGTTATATTATTAAAAGTAATGAAATAAAGTCATATTTATGATCAATATATATTCATAAACCATCGATAATTTTTGATTAGTGGAAGAACTCCTCAATCAATTTTACACCACCATAAGCAGCAACAGCAGCGATTGCACCGACAAGAGCTGTCTGAATCGCAGCGTATAATGCCTTATTAGGTGCTGTAAACATGGCCTTAATGAATCCGAATATAACTAGACCAAACAATGTTACAAAGCTACTGACATATAAACCAACAAGAGCCGACTCTAAGAAAAAGTAAGGAACCAGCGGTATAAGACCACCAAGGAAATAAGCCAATCCAATTGTTATGGCACTTTTCTGGAGAGTATTGGAATAACGTATTATTTAAGGTTTTCTCAGGAACATTGAATAAATAATGAATTATAAACTCACCCATGACCGAGAAGGATCTACATGGATGTAATAAAAACATGCTTGAGTAAATTCAAAGGTATGGATATATAAGCATCTTTAAAAAATAATAATAATAACAAACTGACCTGGTTTCTCAAGACACAACTCAAATTTCATCATAAAATCAACAAATTTTTCTGGATTGGATCTTAATCTTTCAATTATAGGAGCCAAAGTCGCAATATCTAATCCGTATGGGGTCAATATATCTAGATATGACATTACCAAAAAAAAAAATGGTTTTAATTGAAAAGGTTAAAAATCCTAACGAGTCTGAATAATAAACATACCAATAATCTCTTGAGCTTCAGCTTCAGGACAATGCTGAACTTCCCATTCTTCTCTAAGTCTTTCCGTATCATAATGATCCGCATCTGATTTTGCAGCCAAATAACCGCCTAAACCCATCGAAATGGCACCTGATATTAACTCTTGAAAACAAAAATCTCTTTAGACATTCAACATATGATTTATAATTTCAAATAATACATTTGGTCAAACACCATATATTTCAACAAAGCTACTTACCAGCAAGACCACCAATGATTACTAAACGACTATTCCCTAAAGAAGAAAGACCCGCAGCCAGAGCAAAAGGAACCTAAGTTGAACAATAAAATTCGTAAAACACTGAATAACTTTTTTTTTTTACATTTCGTATACGTACAGTCAAACCGTCACTTAATCCCAATACAATATCCCTAATTATTTCTGGAGAATGAAAGTGACCTTCCGCATGCGGATTATCAGGAATTTGGTCATATGGTCTATTCGCAAATCTGATAAATCTGAATAAAGATATAAAACATGACATAGCTCTTTTATTATTTCTTGATATAAATTTTAAAAGAAAGTATTTTTAACGAAATTCAATGTTTATTGATTTTAATCCAGATTTAATGATTGTAAAATCTCGCATACAGGCTTTAATCAAAAAAATTGGTAGTACAAGGTTTGTTACATAAATTTTGCATCATGCAGAGTTTTGTAATTTAGGGTATATAGTAAATTGGTACACAAATTGGGACAGACGTACGGTTTGTAAAAGAAAATTTCTTTCGAAACAAAGCTAATTATCCTATAACCTCACACGAAAAAAGAACAATACTCGCACTTGCCCTAACCCTAAACATTAAAAAAAGGTTTATTTGTAAAGTATTAGGTCTCCTCTTCCATTTGGCATGGGGATGTGACGAAGCTTCTTTGTGACGAGTAAGCATTGGCTAAATAATTATATTAACTAATGCTTATTAACCACACCCAATGTTCGTCACATCCTTGTGTCAAATGGATAATGGACTTGTAAAGATTAGTAATTATGTACAATCGTACAGTACGTACTACTTTACTAACTACTTATCAACGACCAATCATTTTGTTTGTTTCCAGAGTTTTGTGATTAAAATTTGATCTTCAATCAAATCGATGATCTATATTGATTTGGGACATCAATATCATGAAAAATTCTCTTATCTATAAAATTCACACCTTTTCTAAAATTAGTGGACTTTCAAACCAGATATTGTGACTCAGAAGCTTATATCAAGAAAGTCTATTAATAAAAGTTGTCAAAATTAGATGTTTCGTAGAACTTATTACTACGGACAAATTTTACTTAATAAACTAATGTCGTTTTTACTGTTATAACTATCTCTAAATTGATTTAGTGATCATGTTCTAACGACATCATTCGTTTTTTCCCTGACGAATAGGATTAATGTTCTGATAATGATAACTGTCTTGCTAAATCGAGTTATATAAATCAGGCTTTTATCCACGTTTGTTCGCACTACTTATGCATGCTAATTAGAAAATATATATTACGTAATAAATGGTACGTACGCCTTATCTGTTTTTGCTCATGAACTGCGTCACTGCATTAAAATTACGTATGGTATAAGCCATTTAACTATCATCGTTACGTATACGTAAAACAATCACATAAGTTATGCCTAAATCTTTTCAACATATGTTAATAGAATTTTTTGCTTTATATTTTTTATTGCTTTATACGTACGTATATTTTTCGCTTATGCAATGTATGTATCACATCCATAAGATGATGCTGGCGTTTTTTTTTATACATAGGTTATATTTAGGTTATATTTAGGGTTAATGTTTATAATAAAAGAGTATATATGAATTTTAGTAGGGTTTGTTTTTTAAATCGAGACACCAAATTTCAGCATTATTCTGATAGTTAATAATGCGTTAGCACTAGATTAGGATTATATGTAGTTTAAAAGGGTTTTAACCTAAAATTTGGTAAGAATTTTTTTATTATTAAAACATAAAAGATGATTTACAGATAAAATTTTAAATCAAATAATTTTTTAAAAAAGATCAATTTTATACTACTTTTAATCTTGGTTAATTAGAAGATAATAATCAATATTGGTTTGACCTGACGAATTCGATTATTCGACATGACCAATTTAACTAATTCAGTTCAAGGTCAAATATGGATAAGACTAATTTTCGCTCATAGTGAAATCGTCTAGTAAATATTGTGATATGTTACCTCGAAACATAATTGGTTACACATGATTGCTAGTGTAAAATAGCAATAAATAATAAGTTCGTGTAATCATATGTTTTATTGTAAGAGTTTAATTCTAAAATCAAGTAAATATATAAATAAAAGATTATTTATAAAATCGATTTTCTACATGTATTTTTTTTAATATATAAAAATTTATTTAAAAAAATGTTATTTGCAATAGAAAACTTTAAAAAAACCAAAGCAAGTACTTAATAATAAAATAATCATAAAGCTATTATTAACTTAATATAAATACAAAAACTTATTAATAATCTAATACAAATATATATTTAGTAATAATCAGATATACAAATATTTAGTAATTGTTTAAGAAATATTATAGAAAAGTTATAGTAACCTGATTGTATATATGTTTGCAAATTAAGAATTTTTTTTAACTGATTTTGTTTTTATTATCTATATATTAAACTAATGTTTTATAATTTGTAATTTTAAATATACTATTTTGTAATGTTTGCTTCTAAGTAATAAAAGCTTACTAACATTATGCTTAAGGCATATGTTTAAATACAACTAGCAATCTTACTATTCTTCTTATTTAAAATTGGTATTTTGTGCAGATTTATATTTCTTTAATTAATAAAAAATTATAAAAAAAGCTTGTTAGAATCATTTAGTTTTTTTTAATCTTCTTATCAAGCTTTTTGTAAAAAAAATTATTTAATATTTTAATATATAGCAATACTTTTTTTTTTGATATTAATTCATTAAACTACTACAAAAAGAGTATACAATTGGTTATATATGTCACTTTTCTATATTACCTATTTAAAAAGTTCACTTAAAGGTTTCTTACCAATTGTTATATCTAACATCTCTACTTAAATATTCTTCTTTAAACACTCTAAACCTACAAATCTGTTAACTTTACTAGGTTATACCCAGATGTTTAAATCATTGTTTCAATTTTAAGACTATTTTATCTTTAAGATAAACCTTTCAAAGCCTTTTGTATCTATTTTTATAGCTAATTTAATATTACTATAACAGAACTAACACTTGCAAACAGAACTAACTATTAAACTACTATGTCTTTATAGAGTTTACACAGGTTCTAACATCTACTTTACAGCATATCTGAAATACTTTAGTATACCTCTGCTTATTTATCAAACTTCTAATTCAAACAGTCTAATAGAACTATAATCAGTTTATTAGTATATGAGCAGGAATATTTAATACCTTATGAAGCTTATGCCTTCTCTATAGCTCCTGAGGAAGAAGATTATAGTGAAGAATAGACCACATACTTTTGAAAAAAAACCTAGCTTGCATGTTACATCTGCAACAAGATTACTCATCAACATGAAAACTGTTCTAAAAATAGATGCCAACATTGTAACAGATATAGTTACTAATGTACCAACTGTTCTAACAGACCAAGAAGACAATTGGCTTGCAAGAATTGCAAACAAACCACTCACCTGTTCAAAGACTGCCCAGAAAACTAATGCTATGGTTGTAATGAATATGGTCATATAGAAATATACTGCCCTATTGCTCAATTGAAATTAGATAACCTAACTTATAGATGTGGATGTAATCAAGACTTAGTAGAACAAGAAAGACAATCTTACTATAGCAAAAGAAGAACCCATTATTGTTGTCTTTGCTTTACTCCACAACAATCAAAAAAACTATACAAGCTAAAAACTCAACTTGCTTGTACTGCTTACTACAAGATCTATTATGAAGGCCTTGACCAAATAAACCAAAAACTTATAAATATTATACAACAAGATTGGAAAGAGAAACCCTTGTCTAATATAAAGTATGTAATATTCAGAAACCTCGATTAAGAATGCATTACTTAGAAAGTATGTAAGGAAACCTATAGTTCTGTAAATTAGAACATATGTATGCTTATAAAGTTAGTTCAGACTTGCAATATAATTCAAATTATAAAATTTGGAATAAAATCAAATACTATACTGAGTCTAACAAGAGTGCTAGAAGTCAGTATGACTTAAACCAAGATAGAATCTATCAACTTGCTAAAGTCTTATTAAAAGAAAACACTCAGATCATAGAAGAAGCCATGAAAGAACAAGACTATGATAGATATAGTTGAGAATGGACCTCTGATGAAATTACTATCTTACTTCAAACAGAACAAATAAACCTTACTGAAGAAGAAGAAGCTACCTTACAACAGATCTTAGATGAATCTTTTAATATTGCTCATTCAGACTTTGATATTTGAAAAGCAGTAGAAAACATAAGAAAAAATTTTGAAAAAAAAGTAGCTCTTTGTTGTGAATGCCTTCTTGCTAAACAATGCACAGAATTGAAAGAACATCAAGGATATTGTAATGAGAGTTAAATGAGTTAACTCTTGCTGAAGAAACCATCCTAGAAGAAGAAAACATTACAAAAGCAATAGAGTTACCAGAAGAAACTGTTATAGAACCTATAGAAATAAGTGAGGACACAATTTCTAAAAAGAAAAAAAATGAAAAAGAGAATGAAAAAGACCAAATCATTGCTAGATTGGAAGCCAGAATTTAACATCTAGAGGATAATTTTAAAAAAATGTTAGAATTTTTCCAAGATCAAATAATTCACTACCAAGAACGAGCAAATTATTACTCTCGTTTGGCCTTTGCATTCCAAAATTTTTGAATCATCTTAGGCAAGATTAAAAACTACCTGACTTAGAAGATTTAAAAGATTCAAGAACCAAAAAGACTTAGAAGAAATAGAAGACAAAAAAATTAAAGAATTACTACTTGAGAAAGAATTCCCAACAGAAGAAAAAGCTTTGCAACAGGCTTTGCAAAGAAATGCATTAAAAGAAAAACATGTATATACAATAGATACTC
>CAJVQA010001551.1:0-25108 GCA_910591915.1 Cetraspora pellucida
TATACTAACTTTAAATAGATTGAATAATGTTTCTTCTTCAGATCTTTTCATTATTTTTGATGTTATTTTTAATATATCATTTTCAATAAGAGACATTCGATTCTCAAACATAGAATAAATATTACAAAGAAGTTATATAGTAATTGTATATTCAAGATCACATAGTGTATTTATCTTATTATATACTGTATCATAATCATTAAATAAATCATTATTTGGTAGATAGCATATGAGAAATTGACCTTAAATAACAAGATCATTTGTATCTCAAATTATATTATAATATCCTATTTCTTGCTAAAGTTTGATTAGTTCATACTTCAATAAGATAGTTCTAGAAATAATATTTAATTGGCAATTATTTTTATAACCATTTTGAGGAGGATATTCTTCTGAAATGTTAATCAGTTTATATGATCATAGTGAAAAGAGTGCCAATTGATATTTTTTAATCAGATTTTCCAACAATGTATATATTTTTTTTAAAACTATACTAGCATTGTTTATAACCTCTGGGCCACCAAAAAGAAAGTGAAAATACTCCATATCATTATAATTTGAAAAACTTCTGTATAATTAGTAAAAGAGACCCATTTAAATTTGTTTTCATATGAAATATTATTTTGAATCATAGTTCTGTGAATTATCAACATGTGTTGTATTTTTAGTAAAATTAAGCTAAAATCAGAATCACCAAAGTATAATATCATTCGCTAGACAAAATATTGTAAAGGTAATACATTTAATTTAAACAAAGCTTCAATAAGCTGGGTATTTAAAAATTGATGTTTTGTCCTAAATTATGAGTCCTTCTTAAAACCATAAAACAGTACATGACATTTACTATAATGATAGACTAACCAATATGCATAAACAGTCATATCATGACTTATTTTATTCTATTCTTTTGAAACTTCTGTTAAAAAGAAAGAATCGTTTAATAAAATAAAAATTATTTGTTTAACTTCAATTGGAAACAATTTTATAATTAATTTAAGAACAAAAAAAAATAAAACAATCGATTTATTTATAATTATTAGTTTATAATATATTACATGATTAGTATAACAAAATATATTATTAACTATTATATTTGACTCTTTTATGATTATGAATTGGAGTTTTATTTCTTATTTCTGTATCTTTTATTTTATTTTCTTGTTCAAGAACAATTATTCTTTTCTTTAAAAAAACTATTTCAGTCTCTAACTTTTTATTTCTATCATATAACATTTCATTATCAATTTTATCTTTCTTGTTTCATTCAATTGATTCATCTCGATTTTTCAGAAGTCTTTTAATTATATCATCTTTGTCTTCAAGTAAATTCAATAATTATTTAAATCTTTCTTTTTTTCATGTAATTCATTATTTAACAGGTATATTTCATTCTTCAATTTTCGAATTTCATTATTTCTTTGACTAATTTCATCTTTAAGATCTTTTACATTATCACTCTTTTTATCAATCATTTTATAACATTCATTAAGCTTTCTTTTGAGTTTTTTAACTTTATTTTTATTATTTACATTTTCATTCTTTGATGTTTCAATATGTTCATTTATTTTTTTATTAGAAGATTCATCAGTAATTTCTTTTTTTAACATTATTTTTATTTAAATTATTTATTTTTTCTTTGATATAAGTCATTCTATTAACAGTTACATTCTTTAAAATCTCTCCTTCAACAAAATGATTATTATTAATAAATGTATCGAAATTCATTTTATCAGTTACAGAAACTTTGATATCCATAAAAGACTATTGACCATTTGGTAGAAGAACATAAGAATAACTAAATGTTCTGTCATTAAGATTAATACATTTATATCTGTTCAATTTATTTGATTCATTAAATTTAGTAGAACAATAATCATTTGCATTATCAGTTTCAAAATACATTTTTTCTTTGTTTTTCTTCAAGTAAAAATTATTGAACTCATTTAAAAATTCAATTTTTATTTTAATAACTTTTTCTAATCATTATGTTTGTTACAAAAATGAATTTTGGATATGCATATTGGTATATGAGTTTGTGTTTAAACCAACATTAGATGCTGATAGAAGCATGATTTTGCCTATATTTTAATAAGTAATACTTTAACCCTAAAATTTTATCACTAACGGAACTCTGAGTGAAGATCACATATCAGTAAAATCCTTATGTTATGCAGTTATCTAGTGTCAACTCATTGTATTGATATTAATAGTATACCAAGCTAAGAAAACATCAAATTTTCACAGAATATAATTAAACCATCTAGCTTTTATTTGCTTTAAAATACAGAAATATAGAAATGTAGAAATATAGCTTAAAGAAATAAAACTATTGACATTTTGCAATCTTTAATGATCTTTTTTTTTTGTGTGTGTATTTGTAATTCTGCTGTTGTGAAATGTCTTTTTTATTCATAATACAGAAACTACTTGAACTGGAATTTGTCTTATTAAAGAATCGTGAATTATTTGCATACTTATAATGAAGTAATTTTTCTGTTAATATATTGTGAGCTTTTCTATAATTGCAAATAAAATTTTCTAAAGCAGTTTTTGTAGATTTTATTTCAATATTATTTTTGTTACAGCATTATATGTAAACAAATATTATTCAAACTTAGTAAAGAGCCTGCAAATCTTCAATTCAGATTATTTTTATCCGAAATTAGTTTAATTTGAAATGTTCAAAAAGTTATTAATAAAGAATTTATATTGATATAATATTTTTTTTAATAATTAATTTGGAGATCAGGGTTAACATAACCTTTTCCAGGTATCTAGTGACATAATCATATGTTTTATTTTACTGAACACCTCCTGTGACCAGGTCAGTTGTAACAATAATTTTCTGATCTATATGTTCATACATCACATTAGAGAAGGGACTGTATGCTAAAAAAATTCGGGTATCATATAAATGGCACATCACTAGGTGTATCCTACCTGATTTAAATCTTAAATTTTATTGGATAATAATATATCCAACCAAGTGCGCTTTAACCAAGCGACTTAAGAATATCTTAAATATAAAACCAAAGATCTTTCATGTGAACAAGCTTGGCGAACAAGTTTTTCTTGCTTCAAATATCTAACCTTAAATCTCAATCTTAAAAAAAAAGCCTGTTGTTTTGTTAGTAACTGTTTTTTAGTACACTTTAAAATTAAGACAAAGCTTTTTTTCTTTACTTATTTCGAAAAGTTATGTCTAAGCTAATTTCTCTAAATGAGACATTATAAGCATTATAAGAGATTAAATTTAGAGTTAACTTTTTGGCACTCTTTTGAAGCTCGAAATGTATTTGTAATTTTGCGTTCTTAAAAAGTAAAAGTATTTTAAAATGTATAAATAAATTATCAGGGCAATTGATTTGCTTCAGAAATCAGACGAATTTCAGCCCATGAATTATAATCACATGTTAGTTTATATAACCAATCAGATTAAGTTATTCAATTTCGTCAAGTAACATTATTTATGTAATACAGAACACGTAGATAACAATGTTTTATGAAAGACAAAAAAATCAAATTACCTTATAGTTTAGATGAAAGTTAATTATGTTTATAATATACATACACATATTATTTCTAATTTTGAGTATATAATTACAGTTTTAAAAGCAAAATTTTTAGTATATAATAATTACTTATTTGAAGATGTCTACTTAAATATTTAGTCAACAACAATTATCAATGTTATTACATACTATTTATTAAATATAAAAATATTTTCTATGCTTTTATAACCAGATTAATTTATCTTTATTTTGAATATTCTCTGTAAAATATTCTATTTGAATTCATGTGCATTGTCGATGTCTATTTTGATAACAAAGATAAGAAAAGTTATTGTATTCCTTAGAACATTGGAAACATTATTATTTTTAATTCTGTCCATCACTGCAATCTTGCAATCTGGTTTCTTTTCTCTCGAATTTGAATATGAGAGGGTTCTTTTTGTTGCATTTTTTACATCCATAATTAACCTTGCAAGTTCCAGAGTTAGACTGCTATGGTTTATATTTAAACAATTGAGACATGATAGTTCATTTCGATCAGAGTCTATTCAATTAAAATCAAATCAACTATCTAAATTGGGCATAGGTGAAATGACCTTTAACATCTTGATATTTTTGATCTATTTCGGATTATCACTTTCTGTGGTTGGGATGTATGGGTTTGTCACAGAGGTTAATTTGTTCACTGTTATGGATGGATTAATGTGAGCCATCGCTTTTTTTTGGTTTTTATATATAATTTTTGTGCATTTAGAATATAGATAAAAGTCTATTAATGTACTTATCTAATATTGGGTGCTTGTCATTCGGATATTAAGAATTTGTTCACTTTATTCGTCATCAAAATTGATGGTTTTATTCCTGAAAGAATCATACTATAATTGATGATGGGTATGTTAAATTATATTCCCTTGTTCTTAAATCTTTAAACAGAGTTACTATATTGATCCTGATAATTTTTCTATAATTTTACTTGTCTAAAGATATATAAAAAAATTCTAATCAAAGAAATAAATCTTTTATTTCATAAAAAAAAAAAAAGAAGAGAAAAAATTTAATTTTTTAAATGAGAACATAAATGAAAAAATAATGCCAATATTACATTTCCACATGAAATATAGATAACGCATTAGATATAAAAATGAATAATTAGATTAAATGATATTTCGTCAAATACATATATTATTCTCGAATAAAATCAGAACATGGCACGTAATTTCATATCTACTGTAGTTTTCTTTATTTAAAATATTAGTATCTATGCATGTTAAAGCAAACAATATGAAATAAATTTATGAGAACTTAATTTAGTGTTTAAGAATCTTCAAATTTTGTTTAAAAAGATGAAATATGTAAAAAAACCAGACTAAGAGAACAAATACATTGATGTTTGGTAAAGCATTAATGATATTAGTGCTTGATTGAGCATTATTAATACTTGATTGAGTATTATTAGACTTGATTGAGTATTATTAGCATTTGATTGAGTATCACCAGTTACTTTAATATCAGCGCATTGGTACCAAGCACCAATACCAGTAGACAGATTAAAAACAGATTGAAGAATGTCTTGAGAACCTATAACCGCATTGGCTTTTGATAGGTTAACTGGCATATGCACTTATTGACCATTGTTAGGAATTACAAGTTTTTGAGCGTCTTTGTTAATTATGATAAAGTAAATGAGTGATTGAGATAAAGTTTTAATAAATGATAAGTATGTATATTGATTTAATTACCTGAAACGCTAATAAAAGTAAAATTAATGTTGGACCCGAAATAAAAATAAAGAGTTTCATCTCCATCAAAGAAGTTAGCTGTGGCAATACCTTGTGCTGTATATTGAATAATAAAGATATCATTAATGATTGGAACTTAATTTGAATGTTAAAATTAAAATAGTATAATTCAATAGTTCCTCATTTCACATACAAATAGGAAAATTAGTAATAAGAGAGGAATTAACTGTATTAAAACCACCACAAGAAGGATTTGGCTTCAATGAATCTTCGAAACCTCTTGATGGAGGTGCTTATAATTGATAATGTGTATTTATAACATTAAATAAAAGGAACAAGTAAATTAAATATGCAGAAAGCGTCAAACTTCATTATGTTTTTCGCTTTTATGAATAAATTAATTAAAGTATCCTAATCAGATGGATTATAATTCGTCTCATTTTTCTATAATTTTTTTATAGTATATAAAATAACATAGAAGTGGTCAAAAATTGTAGCATGTGAAGCATAATTAAGATAAAATTTTCAAAGGTGCTTGTGATAGGTTTATAAATTTATAATGAATTTTCTCACGAATCACAAAGTAAATACTTCATAAATAGGAATTATAATAAAGGGAAAAAGTAAATCTAACTATGGTTATTAAAATTGTTATTTAAAACTGACTAAACTCTTAAAAAATCAGTCTTTTGACACTATGATAAGGACATGTGAACAATAATATTGACACAAATTATCAGATTTTGGCTAATTTCGGAAAAATTAAAAGTGCATTCAGTTAACAAACCAAGATTAAGTTCTGATAATCGTGAGATGAATGTTTCACAGGTGCAGTATGTGCATAATAATAATTCATGTAATGCAGGTGCAAATGTATATCGATATTCAGAATTAAGAATGCGTATTAAATCTTTTGAAGTAATTTTTTTCTTATTTAAAAGTACAAAACCTATTAATCTTATAAGAAAGCTGTGTTTGATACTATATTAAGCCTAAAAAAGTAAGTTGTGAATTTTTTTCATAATATGTTGTATAAAACTAACTAAAGTGTAAACATATATGTAGAATTATCAACTTTATCATCAACATATCAATACAAACCTATATTGGCTTAGAAAATGCCAGTTTATAATAGAGTACAAAGATTTGTACAGTTACAATTTTTTTTTAAAAAAACATTTACTAAACTAATAATATGAAAAGTTAATACAGATTTCGGAACGGAATACATACATCAGTGTCAAGATTCTCAGAGTAAGCCCATCTCTTAATACTAGTACAGAAGCATATGGTATGCCATCTAGTAGTGATAAATCTTTTCCTTCACCACTATCTGTATAACTGTTAACTGCGAAACTATTATAGTCTTAAAGCATTTGTATTTAGGATTAGGGTAAAGACCTAATAAAAGCTAATAGGCTGATGTTTTGGTTAAAAAGCATAGTGGAGGTGACAGCTGAAGCGAATCGTTATTCTTTTTTTAATATTTATTGAGTTGTATATAGTTAGTACTTCACAAAATTTGAATTTCTTTGAACTTGAAATTGAGAGTGACTAATATTTTGTGTGACGAATAAGAGCTTGACAAATAAGAATTGGCTACTATATACTGTATATGATATATAGTTAACTCTTATTTATCATTCAATTATTCGTCATTCAATTATTCGTCACTTATTATTTGTCATACCCAAATATTTGAATTGAAGTGCAGGGGTTTGGGGTAGGATATGTGTATCCCCTGGTATTAATTAAATTTGTTTTATTATTATTATTATTATTATTACAAATTATTTTTATTATTATATATCAGTTAAAATTCTTACCGGAATAGGATTATTAACAAAAACAAAAGGCAAATCAGAAGGAACATATATTATTGACTTTTAATATATTCTTCATTGGCCTTTTGTCAGTTACAGATTAGTTTTCAGCATTACAAATTATCTGTATTAGCATTTTTATTATTCAAAAAGATTTATAATTTTTCTTGCCTTCTCACTATTAATGAAAATACATGAACAATAAAGGTTTTATCTATTTTTTTTGAACTACTACTAGATTTGGTTCCTAATATAAAAATTTCCTGTTATGTTTCTGAAAATAAAAAATTGCAAATAATTATAATAATATAGTGTTAAATTTTTAAAGAATCACTTTAGGACTGAACATTACTCCAATGCTTCTAAAGCATATATGAATATCGTTAAAAAAAATAATGTAAGTAATAATTAAATTTAATTTATAAAATGTAATTATTGATAAATTTAATTAAATACAGGAAGAAAGGCAAGGCCATAAGATCAATTTTGATATGATGTGGCAAGATTATTTGAAGAAAAATAGCAAGTATTTGTAGATGAATTTTCCAAAAAACCTTTTGAGCCTCTTCTTGACAAGTGTTATAAAGATAAATGCAAACTTTTCTGATGCATGAAAGATATTCTTGATCTTTGTATTTCAAATTTTTAAACTTTGCAATGCAAAGATCGATAAAGGAATATATGATATCATTCAAACCATAAAACTATTTGCCATTCATTTCTATGATAGTAAATTATTCACAAATTTCTAAGATTTAAATTCAAAAATTTATAATCATTTATATTGATCAGAAACCATTTTGAATACTGTATATATGTTTTAAATAAAACCTTCTTCCCGAATATATGTTGTAAGCTTGTGGTGTTCTCTGATAGTTCTATATAGAAAAAGTAAAAGCTTCCAAGACTATATTCATAACTTGATTAAAAAGCTTTGGTCATATCTAAGGGTAATTTATAAAATAAAATATCTATTGACCTTATAACAATTTTATTTTTATTTTATCTTATTTTTCATTAGAATAGAGTTTTGGATAAAATTCTTAAAATTATTAAAATTTATGAATTATATACTACCATATGTGACTTATTATATACTAGAATACTTCAAAACTCACATGCAATAACAATTGTATCTTCTATAAAGTATCAAAAACTGAATTAAAAATTGACTGCAAAGCTGGTAATATTGACCAAGAATTACATTTACTAATTGAATAATTAGAACCAAAATTTTATTATGATCTGATATTTTAATAAATAAAATTTTTGAACAGCATAAAAAATTTTGCAAAATTTTTAGAATTACCATTATAAATTTTAAAACATTAAATAAATTATAAAATATTAGAAATTTTTAATCATCTTGACATAAAGGTTCCACACAGGCCCTTAATTAGTATGGAAATATTTTATCAAAAAATTTTTATCTGAGATTATTTGATATCATAGCGTCAAAGAACTAGAAGAATAAATTTAATTATATCTCAGTGAGAAGCGTGTTCTACTAATAAATTCTAGTAATAGTAACTTGAACTTTCTGTCACATGCATGACAAAAAGTTCAATATTACTTTTTTAATTTTTTGATAATGAATGCATCAAAGATGTAACTTTTTTATATTATATACAAAATTGTAAATATCGATTAAATCTTAGTAGAATACTTTTTTATATATTTAAATTTTATAGTAAAGCATCAGAAAATCTGAGCTCATTATATAAAGAATGTTATATTAAAACATATCAAAAGATTTGCAATTTAAGTTATATGTTTTTACTATTATCACTAATAAAAAAAAAATTTATTAATAAGTTACTATCATCTGTACTATCAAATAAGAAAAAGTTGTTACAAAAGCTAGTTAAAAATTTAGCTGTAAACATCAATTTTAATAACTTTTTTAAATTCAGTTTATTCTCCAACAGTCTCTGGATGCTGTAGGAGAATAAAATTTTTGGGCCACATAGTTATGTAATAATATATCTGCAATTTCTAGTAAAAAAATTGAAAATAATAAACTACATACTAATTTGTAATTAAAATAACAAAATATAATTTATATTTAAAAACTAAAGGATTTTACTTGTATATAACAAATGAATTTATAAATTTTTTGAATTTAAATATTTTTTTTGTATTTAGAAAATCACAATTTTAAACATGCAGTTAACTATTTTACTTATTTTATTAAACTACATATTAATGTTTAAACATTAAGTTCAATATGTGAATTGCATGAAGAATTTAAATTTTTTGATTGAAGGTAAATTTTCAAATCAGATAGATTAAATTGACCAATTACATAATTAAAACTATTAACTATATATAATCAATCAATTAGCACAGCTATGTTTGCATGACTATGGCCCATCAAGCAAAGCCTGAAAAAATCCCTCTAGTACTATTTAAGTCTCTATTAGTTTGAAGTTCATATTTATTACACCTTAACACTTTATTTTATCCTAAATTCTTTTTAATATAACCATAACTGCTACATATTTTACTTGTACATGTTTTCAAAACAGATGTTATTACAACTTTGCCAAATTCCTTTATTTTAGATATTAATTACCATTATCTCCAAAATTTCTATATCCAATAGTTAGTAAATACCAAGTAAGAAAAGTATGAACTCCAGGATCTATGGCTGCTATATGAATATAATCTGCTTGGTTTTCACAGATACCTTTGCCATAAACTCAGATAAAATGTTCATTGTATTAATTTTCTATTATTTGATTTAGCCAGCCATTATTTTTACATCACCATTCATGGTGAAGTGGTGGCCTTATATTATTAGATTATATTGTGGATATTCGATTAATTTAAATAAGCTGCTTATTATATAAGAGCCATAAATAAAAATGAAATAGATCATGACAATATTAAACTCAGATAGATATTGTTTGTTGCAATATAATAATAAAATTGTATAATTAAGTACATACATACAACAGTACATGATTATTGACCAATTAAATCAAAACTCTTATCATAATGGTCTATAGATTTATTTAACAATTCAATCAAAAATATAAACATGAATTGCATTTAGCGTAAAGTTTACTCATAATAATAATTAATCATTAAAAGTATATGTGAGTATAAGCATAGTCAGGTGAAGTATATTATGTAATAATAACAAATTGATGTAATTAAAATAAAATAATAAAAAGAGCTTGTTTTAAGTATAAAAAAAATAAGAAAAATATAAATATATATATTGTCTAAAATTTTCAATTATACAATTTTCTTATATGTATTAAATAAATAAAAACAAAATGTTATAGGAACTGTAATGACTATGCCATTAACATGATGAGTGAAGCAAACAAAAAAGGTACCATTAACACAATGAGTGAAGCAAACAAAAAAGATACCATTAATATGATCAATTAAAATTTTTGTATATATACAAATGCATTACAAAAAAAATATATTAAAACAGTAGATAGGTTGATTTTGCTTTTTCATTTTCTCTATGACTAGAGTTAATGCTCCAATCGGGTTGACCCGAATGACCTGAAACAAACCTAGTTATAATAAATTTATTAGATGGGTCATGACCCATATAGTAAATTTATTATAATCAGGTTGGTTTCAGGTCATGACCTATATAGTAAATTCATTATAACCAGGTTGGTTTCAGGTCATAACTCATATAGTAAATTCATTATAACCAGGTTGGTTTCAGGTCATTCAGGTCAACCCAATCAGAGCACTAGCTAGAAGAACTCTGTTCTATCTATTAGTAAATTTAAGTATTTTTGAATTTTTTAAAACTTTAACCAAACTATTAGATAATAAGAATTTTATTAGTCTTATTATAAATTTAATACAATATAGACTAACAGAACCAATAGTATAAAATATCTAATTTTAATAGAATTTTTAAAAATGTTATAACTTAACAAAAATTATTAAATAAAAAATTTTTTTCAAATTTATAATTTGTAACCCAAACCATATTTATGACAGAGGAGTTTTTTTATTTTTAATATGTATTTTATATATAAAAAATTATGTCTATCAAATTTGAAATAATGAATATTTTATGCTGCATTTTAAGATTTTTTAACAACTTTGTAATCAAATAAGATGCTGGTTGTTTGCATTATAATAAGAGTAATAGCTAATATTTCTTTTTGAAAACTCCTTTGTTAAAAATTCTCAATAAAAAGATTGATGTAAACTATAATATAATCAAAATATAATTTAATTATTGACTGAAGCTTTTCTTTATTTAATTGACACTTTCTAACTATACATGCCACTAAAATAGGTTTTCAAAAAAACTCTATTTTGTTTCCATTAGAGCAAATTATAATTTTTTATATGCAAGAGCAAATCTAATTTAGGTAGTTATATTCCTTATAATTTTGTCTCTTCAAAAAAAATGTCAAAAAATTTTGTTTTTTAAGTAAAATAGGTCAAAAACAATTTCATCTTCAAATTTTAATTTTGAGTTTTAGATAGACACCAAAATAATTTCATTAGCATGTATATTCCTAACTCCTAATTCATCTTTCTTTACTGGCTTAGCACCTTCTAAGAAATTCAAAAGAAGGATTGTTCTTGTAAACTTCTGTGTAAAATATTTTGTGTAAATATTTGATGAAAATGAGAAACGTAATCATGTAAGATTCTCTGGGTGCCAGTCAAAATCCAGACAAGCACAATCCAGACAGGTCATAATCCCGACAGTCAAAATCCCGACAATCCCGACTAGAGTTTGGAACCGGTTTTGTTTTTCATATGTTAAAACCGGTTTTAATCGGTTTAAATATATGAAAATAAACCCGGTTCCAAACTCTAATCCCGACAGTCAGAATTTTCAAATAGAAAATCCAGAATATGGGGTATGTTTAAAGCTAAGTAGCCTCTTATAAGTTAATTAACTTTAGGGTTAGGTCACTTTAGATAAGAGTTAGGCTAGGGTTAGCTTATTTTTCATAAGAATTTTTAATTGTCGGTATTTTTAACTGTCGGATTTTTGCTGTTGGGATTTTTTTGTCGTGTCATGATTATGACCTGTCGGGATTTCGTTTGTCGAGATTTTGACCCAAACCCAGATTCTCTAAATATTCGCGAATTCTTTATGAATACCCGTGAATTCTCTATTATTACGGTTTGCAAAAAAAGAGTGACCCTATGATTTTTGTGGTGAATGGTCGAGGAAAATCTCTGAAATTCTAAATGGTCTATTAATCATATTTCGATCAGTTATATTTTATAACGTATTCCTACAACGTATTTCTAAAATGTATCTCTATAATGTATAACATATATTTGGCAACCTGTAAAATTCTCTTACAATCGAAAAATTGCCTAATTTCTCGCGATTTTACATGGCATCATGATCTGCTGGGGTCACACCTTTTTTTGCCAAGTGCAATAATATTTGCAATTTCTCGGAATATCCGCAAATTCAATGAATATCCGTATAAATCTATATATTTAATCAGTAGCATTCGCAAATGACTAAAATCCGTAAAATTCATTAAATAGCCATGATAGATTCCAACTCTAACGCAGATATTTAAAGCATCTAAAAGCATTGCTTACTTAATGCAAGTGATTGCTTAAATAATAATTGTCAACTGATAAAACATAAAAATATTAATTTCAATAAAATTTCTTTATTATGGAGCAATACTCAAACTAAATAAATAAATAAAAGTTTGAGCATAACGAACAGAAACTTATTGAACAACCAAATGCATATAAGTAAAGAACATTCTAAAGAACTAGATAATACTATGTTTATAACTATTAAGCGCCAATTGCAAGGTAAAAATAGTATAAATCTAGATAAAGGTAATAAGTCTAGGTAAAGGTAATAAGTCTAGTCAAAGATTAGTAATAAAAATTTAACCACTTCTGCAAGCGAAACTATGTCACTAGTCACATTCAATATTGAAAATTGCTTTGCCATGATCTTTTACTTTACAATGGTACCGTTGCCATAGTACCAGGTGCGCAACATGTGCATTGTACATCGGGATTTCCACATTGAAGAACACAGCTTATACCAGTTTCAATAATTGAATTACAAACTGGTTTACCCACACATGAACTAAGGCAAAGATAGCAGACACTGCTAATACATTTGCCCTGAGCAGGAAGCACCGCGGTCGCGTTATGCAATTGACCACTGAGACATTGCGAATCAGCAGTACAACCGGGACTGCCACATTTCCCGGTTTGACAAGTTTGTCCAACAATACACTACAAATGGTTAAGTTAAAAAAAAAGAAGAAAATTTTCGTCAAAAAAAAAATTAACATGACTAATACACACAGTGTTGTTACAAGATCCGCAATGCGCTGCATCAGTATTGGTATCAATGCATTTCCCACTACAACAAGTCTGTCCAACAGCACACTACAAATGTATAAGTTAAAAAAAAAGAAGAAAATTTTTGTCAAAAAAAAAAAAATTAAAATGACTAATACACACAGCGTTGTTACAAGATCCGCAATTCTTTGGATCAGAATCGGTATCAATGCATTTCTTATTACAACAAGTCTGTCCATCAGCACACTATAATATAATAATTTAAAGTTAGGAAAACAAAGCCAAGAGGTGGGAAAAAAAAACATAAATACGTACACATTCATCGCAACATTTTTTAGCTTTATCACAGCATTGTCCTTTTACACACAGTTGACCATTTTCACACTGTAATATAAAATCATTTGAGATCAGTTAATATTCTAAAAGATAAAATAAAATAAAAAATTAGGGATACATACACAAGATGTACCACACGCAAGTTTAGAGGGGCAGCATGTTTCATCTAGGCATTTATAGTTATTAGGACACTGCAAATAAAATCATTCGAGGTTAGTTAATATATAAATATATATATATATATATTAGAAATACATACACAGGATGTACCACACACAAGGTTAGAAGGGCAGCATTCTCCGTTTATACGTTGAGACTGAAAATATGATTATTTAAGAGTTAGAAAAGAATGTTAATCATATCAAAAAAAATAGAAGTTATAAATACGCACACCGTGTGGACATTTGGTAATTTTACCACCATTTACTCCAAGTGATATGACTAAATAACAAGTGAAAATGATGAAACTTCAGTTAACTATACAATGATGGTGTGATATACAATGGTGTGGAAAGAACTTTACCGCTAAGAACAGTAAGAAAAATAAAAAAGTTGAACAGTTTAATATGCATTTGTAATTTTGTATAGTGAAATAATAGCGAATTATATGGATAAAGGTATAGTTAAAAAACGAATCTGAGATGAAGAAAGGGGAAATCTAAATTGATTATACAATTTAGAAGATGAATTTGAAATGAAAGTATTATTTCAAAAGAAAAATTAATGAAGGGGAATTAGTAAAAAGGGAAAAGGGAAAAGGGATTAAAGGTACAGTTTAAAAAAAATTTGTTTCCTTTATACAACATTTCTACTTCATATATCACGCCATTATTTAGTTCGTGTAAATTATTCTTTTGTTTGTGTTAATTATTGTACAGAAAAAAACTTCCGTAAACGCACATAACATACACGACACGACATTATCTCTTTAGTTCATGTAAATAATTGTTCAAAAGGAAAAAGATTGATAGATTGATTTATTGTTATTCGTAGGTATGTACGTATATTTCGTGCCCAAGAAAAAGTTATTCGTACATACCGGGTGATTTACTTAATTTGGCGGGTAATACAAACCCTAAAAGGAGTACGTAACCAGAAATTGAAGATTAGGGCATTAACTTGGGAATGAAGGAATAAAGTAACAATCATATATGTAAAATCATTTTAATTAGTGCATCAAGGTCGATTTAAACATTAGTTTTCGAGTGTTTTTGCTTTCTTGCTCTTTTTCTTCTTTCGTACGTGTTGATCAAAAATTGACTATTGCCTTTTAGGTGTTTGTATAGATTACCCACAAAAATACGTAAGTGAATGCAGTACCAGGTCCGTACGTGTATATATTTTCATGTGCCCAGCCGATCGGTTATTACTAAAATTAGAAAAACATCTCTAGGTGCGCCCCCTAATACTAAATGTACTACTTGACCTTTAAATGCAACATTCATTATCCTTAATTACGCAGCGTCAAAGTTTGGTCGTTATTTTTTGTACGTTATTACATAAGCACAACAATCCCGAATTTAAAACTCAGTTAACCACAACTTGTAAATCATGATCATAAATGCACGATAGCACCGATGTGCCGTTTATATGATAGCCCAATTTTTTTCGCGTACAGTACGTACAGTACGTGCAGTATGTACAGTACATATAGTATATTTAATGAAGTGACCATTTCAATAAAGTCACGTGACCTCATCACTTAGAAGCGGCCAATTAAATTGCAGGTAAAATTATTAACAAATTTTAAGTTTTAATCGGCCGGAACGATCCTTTTAATTATGATACACTTACTTGACTTCTCATAAACGTTGTAGGAGAGTTGATTACAATTCTAATGATGATACAACCATTAAAATTGGCTCGTTAGATTGTGAGATATTTGCGAACAAAGATTCACAATTCTTTAAAATTTCTTTAAAAAGATTTAAAGAATCGTGGATCTTTTTTTAAACATATCTCACATCCTACCAGGCAGATCTTAATGATTTTAATGTCTTTAGAATCTCAATGACCGTATCGACAACTTTATTAGGAGCCAAGGTAAGTAAATTATAACAAAAATTTAGTTCCAATCTATTAAACCTTATTAGTTGTTTTATAATTCTATATGTGATGATTCGAAGCAAGTAGGTCACGTGAACTTCTTGAAATGGCCAAATCTCCTCCGATTGGCCTTCATAGTAGTTTGTGTTACATGACACGAACAAAGCCACGTGATGGGTCACTTTTATCAGTATCACCATCAAAATTTCACGTGACAGCGTTTTAAAATCGGTTAAGTTAGGTTTAGCGTTTATAATAGGGCTGACTTTTAGAAAAATAATAGTAAAATCACTCGAGGAATTGTTTTGTTAGAGCGCAAAAGGTGGTTTCTTATGCAAGTTTTTGAGAAATAAGCGATTTTTGAAAAGCAAACGTTTTGTTTTGATCTTCCTGATCGTGTAACGTTACATTAAAACGAAACTCGCTATTGGATGATCATCACGTGAAAGTGAAAATTTGACGGCGATACTAGTGTAGTTCTTTTACATGAACTACCCAGGATTGCTGTCAAATTTTCACTTTCATGTGATGATCATCCAATAGCGAGTTTTGTTTTAATGTAATGTTACATGATCAGAAAGATCAAAATAAAACGGTTGCTTTTCAAAAATCGCTTATTTCTCAAAAACTTGTATAAGAAACCACCTTTTGTGCTCTAACAAAAAAAATTTCTTAAGTGATTTTACTATTATTTTTTTAAAACCTAGCTCTATTATAAATGCTAACCCTAACTTAAACAAATTTAAAGATTTTTAAACTGTTATGTGATAGTAACTTTTTTACAATGATCCTGGAAAAGATTTTTTATTCAGGTCAGAATAGAATTTTTCTTAATTTTGATTGGCTAATTAGTATATAAAACAGACTATATATAAAATGATCGATAAAATTCTCGCATACAGTATGTACAGTATGTATGTACAGTATGTATAGTACTGTATGCAGCACATCACATATTATGTGATAATAAGATAAGACCAACTTGATTCTGTGTTTATGTTACTCTCTCCTCTCTCTTCAGCATTACTCCCTCTCTCTTATAGTAAAAAAATTTAGATAAATATACATAGGAATATGGGCTATTTTTAAAAATTTTTATACAGTTATAGAACAATTCAAAAAAAAATTTTTTTTGAAAACAAATTTTTTTAAATTTTATCTTTTTCTGGAGAAGAAAGAAAGATAATGTAAAACACAGAATCAAGTTGGTCTTGCCTAAATACAATTTCATGATATTAATCGTTTCATGACCAATATCTTATAAATAATATGATATTGCCAATTGTTGATAATTTGATATTATATAGTTATTAATTTGACTTAACAATTTGATAAAAGTTTATTTATAACTATATCATATGATTATGATTTCAATAATAATAATTATAAATTATAAAATTTTAAAGTTCAAAACTTCATTTTTCTTAGCAGCACTCAGTTGATCTGTTTTAAGCATTACCTTAGTTTATTTCATTTGTATTAAACCTAGGTGCACAAAGCACCTACAACTTAATTCCAAATTTCTCTTTATGCTTAGTACAAAAAAATTATCTAATAATGTTAATGTAATTTTTAGAATATTTAAATATTAATTTTGTCCCTTATATAAAACTCCTTTTAAATTTAAATAAAATAGATAATGATGAATTTTATAATATCTAACAATGTTAGAATACTTAATTTGGATTGACAATGATGTTTTGCAACTCACAATTGTATAATTAATGATTAATAGTTCATATATACTTTGATCAATGTAGGTAATCCTATATACAATATATACAGACATACTTGAAATTTTTTTTTGGAATTATAGTGAAAAGTTATATAAGTATTTCTCAAATCTTACTATAATAAATTCTTTGGAATCATCTTTTTTTTTATAATGTCCCAAGTTATTTTGACTCAAATTGTCAGAAATTGGTATTAATTATTACTACATTCTTTTCAAGTTTTACTCTTTCAATGACTACTTACAAGAAAGAGTAATTATTCTAAGAATTCAATAAAATTTATTATTATCTTGCTTTTTTTTTGAATTCTACAATAGCATAATCAATAGGAACAACAGTAACACAATCAACTGAGCTTAAAAATTTTCTATCTCAAATGTTTCAACAACCAGATATCTGTAGACATGTTAGCAATGATTATAAACTATATGATAGTTCATTCTCTTAACTAAGACATCAGATTACTTATATGAGTTTTATATTTAACATATCCATTTTTGGTGCAACATCCAAGTTTGATATTAGAGTAACCTTTTTTTTTGATGATGTGGTTATCATCTTATCTTCCTTTTCTCTAATCTTTTTTTGGTATTTTATTACTAAACTGATCATTTTATATAATGTAAATAATGATAAGGTATATATAGCTCTAATAATATTATTCTTCATGGTAATTCTTGCAACCATTGTTTTTATTTGGTATTATCATTATAGATTTGAACTAAACAATTAAGAATATAATTGTAAATCATGGAAAGCAATCCAAAGATTATTAGAATATTTCTGATTTGCTTCAGTTTGGATTTATTTTATACATTCTATTGTGGTTTTTTATTTTGATATTATAAATCTTTACTATAATCATTGTAACATAAAAAAGTTTATGATGAAAGATTTGCTAAAATTTTTAATAAATGCAATCTATTTTATTTTAACTTTTTACTTAGCAATATCATATCACCTTTTTTGTTATTTCTCTATTTATAAGAAACCTAATGAAAACTTAAATTCTTTTTTAAAAAAAAATCTGATAATTTAGATGCTTCTTACTCCTTTTTTTGATAGAAGAATCATACTGTTATATCGGATAAAAAGACTAGAAATTGTTGAAATTCCTTTTTTAAATAACTTAGTGAATAAACTAATAAAGTTAATTCAATTTCTTTATACATTTAGTATTTACATTGAAGAGAATTTAAGACTTATAAAAGAGATATTTAATAAAAATTTAAACAAAGATTATTTTAGTGATTATAGTCATAAGGATAATGATAAAAATGAAGAAAAGAACATTTATAATGATGAATGAAAAGAAGAATATGAAGAAATTAGTAGTAGAATGTTTGCATTTATTTCAACATATAATACATCTCGGTTATCTATTAATTAGAACTATTAGTTATTAATAAATTAATTTTTATTATTTTTAAAGTCAGTGTCAGAATAAGTCATTCGGATAAAATGTATTTATGTATTTTTCTAACTGGTTATTGTCAAAATGTATAATCGTACCTTCTGATGTATTTGTTAAGAATAAATTATAAATTGTCAAGATTATAAATTATAGAATTATGATTGTAAACTTTCAGAGTTATAAATTAAGATTGTGAAATTAAAAGAATTTAGAAAAAGATATGACTTCATGATTTCTGCGATAATGAATCTCAAAGATATTAAATTGCCTATTAATCTTATTTTCAATTAATAATAATATAATATTATATTGTTACTATAACTGCTCAATTGAGAGAATATTATTAATGGTTTATGTAACATTAAACTAACCCAATGAAGACACTAATTTGATACTTTAATTAACATTATTCTGTGATCAATAACTCTTTTATTTAATACAAAAAAGCCATATTAATAATAATTTCAAACTCATTTCATTCTTCTATAGCATCAAGATGCCATTAGAGAACAAACTGAGTTTTTAATAAACTGTATTATTTTTGCGACTTTTTTTTTATTTAGTGAATTTGTCTCAGAATTAATTTTTTTCTAATTAAATTTTTTTTTTCAAAAATATAGATAATATATACTGTATAGATATATACTGTATAGTAGATAGAATTAGAAATTAAAATAGAAAAGAAATAAAAGGAAAAGAAAAGAAAACCAAAAAGAAAGAAATAATAGGTTGCTAATAAAAAGAAAATAAAAAAGTAAATATGAATTTTGATACAGAAAATAAACACATCTGAAAGAATATTAAATAGAAAAATACATGTGCACTATCAAATTTGATGAGATGAATATTTATCATCTTTGGCTGGGATATTAAATAATTGCAATACTGCCATCATTATATGTAATTTGAAGACTTTGCAATAAAGAAATAATTTTGAGGATCTTTATTTATTAACTGGTTCAAATCAATAATTTTATTTGTATATAATATTTTGTTTCTTTATGATTTAAACATAAATAATAATTTTAAGTTTTATATATTTTCAAGAATATTAATCAAATAATTTGAATTGAGAATCAATAAACAAAATACAAAATTATAAAATTTCAGGTTGATGGCTTCAAAACATATGATAGTCTTTTTGCAATAAAGTATAGATTTAAAGTAAAGTCAGACCAATTTGATTACATCTTCATTTCAAAAAAAAGGAGGATGAGAAGGGTTTTTAGAGGGTTTACATAGTAAAATTTTTAAAATTTTTTTTTCAAAAAAAATTTTTTCCAAAATGTTTTGTTTAATATAAAAATTTTCTGAAATCATCTATAATCTTTATATTATTTACAAAAATTTTTTTTACTATAAGGGAGGAAGATAATAAAAGAAGAAAGAAGAAAACTAAACAAAAGAATAAAAGCTCTAAGTAAGGAAATAGATGCAAAATTACCAAGAATATAGAGACAATAGTTAAGTGAATAGATAGAAGATATGAAAAGATGGCAAAAAATTTTTCAAAAAAAAAAAAAAAAGAAGTGAGAACAAAAACAAAAAAGACAAATAGAAGAAAACATAGATAAAAAATATGAAATGATCAAGACAGACTAAGAGAAAAAGATTATTAGTCTTCTGAATAGATCATACAAGAAGATAATACTTGACAGATTTATTAAATAGAAAGAAGAAGAGACAAGACTAGTAACAGAACCAAATGCAGTTAAAGAAAGTATAGAAAAGCACTATAAGAGACAGTTTAGAAAATAATATAAAATTAAAAACAATGTCAGAGAGCTGAAAAAAAATTTACAAACCTCAAAAGCACATTAAAAAAGAATAGTATAATGAAATAGAAAGGAAAATTAAAGAAGAATGAGAAGTGATAGTTAAAGAACTCAAAACAGGAACAGCTCTTAGCATATCAGAAATAAGTCATATACTAATTAAATGAGCAGAAAAGAAAACATAAGAGTTATTTAGAACTTTTGCAGACTTATGTTTAGAAGCAGGAGAAATACTGATAAATTAGAAGGTAGCACAAGTCTATCCTATATCAAAAGATGTAGAGTCGAAATATAGTTTAAACAATATTTGACCAATAGCTCTAATCGAAACATTTAGAAAGATTGTAATAAAAACTATAACAAGAAGACTTAACAAAATATTTGTAGTGTTATAGAATGATTTATTATTATTTTATTATTATTATTAGTTATTATTATTTTATTATTATTATTTAGTATTAGTTATTCTATTATTGTATTATTATTATATTACTAGTAGTTGTTAGAACTTTCTGGTTAATTAGTAATCGCTTAGTTGCTTAGTCACTTAGTTACTTAGTCACTTAGCTGCTTAGTCACTTAGTCACTTAGTAATTAGTCACTTAGTAATCATTAGTCATTAGTTACTAGAACCTTCTGGTCACTTAGTAATCACTTAGTTACTTAGTCGCTTAATTGCTTAGTCACTTGGCTGCTTAGGCACTTAGCTTACAGATATATAAACCCTGCTAAATTCCCCAAGTGTGATTAAGCAACAGACACTCCTCTTCTCTTTAATATTATAAACACATCTTGGGATTCTTTAGGAACAGAAACCTAAGGATAGCTTCTCTTGTTATTACTTTAATAAATGGCTTTTGACTATAAACTGTATTAATACTCCCTCTCTAGGGTAATTTTTACAGGTAAGGTTTATCTTCTTTTAGTAAAATAAAGTAAAGTTATTAGTATTGTATTACCTTTTTCGAACTGTCTTAGAGAAGGATATAGTTTCTTGACAACATCTAACAGAAGCTATACTTCCTTCTTGGACACCACATATACTCATAAGGGATTCCCTGTGCTGTGTCATCATTATAGTATGAAAATTAAGAAGGCTTTCACCTATAACATTTGGTGTCTTCTGGCAGAAAAGTTAAATTTTTAGAGAAAACAAGTCACCTTGGACAAAACATTCTTAGACATATTAGAAAAGTCATCCTGGCAATAGACCTAGATGAGTATTAGTTATCTTGGCAAGAGATCTGGACATATATTAGTTATTCTGGCAAAAGACCTGAATGAGTATTAGTTATCCTGACAAGAGATCCAGATGAGTATTAGTTATCCTGGCAGAGTTCCAGATGTAGAAACACATCTTCTTTTATGATTCACACTGCTGCTAAACTCCACAATAAAAACATCCAAAGCTATTAACAAGCACATCTAACTGGATCTTACTTTGCAGTAGATATACTCCAAGCACAGCATCCAGATTTATCTTGTCTTTAGTATTACTTTTCTCAACATACTAGCCCTCGCTCAGATTTTGAACAATTTTGGACCTGGTATCAGACCAACTTTGCAGCTCAATATCATTTTTCCAAAACCCAGAACAACTTTACCATTTTTACTACCCCATACCCAAACCAAATCATAATATGCCTCTGCATTAAAGATATTATTTTTAGTTGTCAATACCAACAAGACATTGGTAATCCTAGAACGATTGCTTTAATTCTAGTTAAAAGATATACCAGCCTCTTCCAACTTCCTCTATACCTTTTGAATATCAAAACACTTTTGACCTTCATCTCAATACTCTTCTAAGTTTTAGTTTTGAAGAACCAGGAGAATTTAGTTAACATCTTGAAAATTTAGAAAGTCCTATCCTACCACTCATCACTGATATTACATTTACTGATAATATTTCTTTCTTATGTGACTCAGCAGATAGCTTAGCTCCGTATAGTGAATTAGTTATACCCATTGAACTTTCTGAAAGTTACTATACTTCTGATTGAACTTCACAAATTCCTTTACTACTCACTGATAATATAGAAACAGAAGAATATATTACTGCTTCTGTAAACCTTACAGAAACCTCCAGCACAAATCACACTCCTACTGATTCACCTTAACAAACTTTTGAAAATAGTTCTCCTCCTTTACCTCCACCTCAACTTGATATCCCTATACTACAACCTATTGCTGTTCAATCTCAACCTATTCAACTTCAACTTATTGCTATCCAAATTCAGGCTATTGTTATTTAACCCCAACCTGAACTTCTTTCTCCACTTCCACCTATTCTTAATAACCTTCCTAACCCACCTAATAACATGGTAGATCAAGCTTTACAAGATGTTGCACAAGCTATAGCTAATCTTACCAATGCTCTAAATGGAAGTAAAAAATCTCTTATGAAAGCTAACTTCTTTTATGATGATGGAACCCAAGACTCAGAACAATGGCTTGAAGATTTTCGAAGAGCTGCTATTGCTAACAAATGGGATGCTAATCAAAAATTGGAACTAACTCTTGTATATTTAAAAGAAATTGCATTAGATTGGTGGCAAAGCCTTAACTCTGCTTCAAATGCTTTTGATGATAATGCCCACCAAGACAGAAGTTTTAAACATCTCTTTAGGCTCCGATTCCATACACCTAAACAAACAGCTATTTGGCAAAAATAGCTTTTCGATATTAAACAAGGTTCAGACACTGTAGATGCTTATATTAATCATTTTAGACAATTGAAAAGACGAATTGACTCTGGTGATGTTTTTTCTGTTAACTTTACTAAGCAATTATTTATCCAAAGACTACATCCTGAATTTTTTATCAATGTGCAAGTTAGTGAACCTGCTAACCTAAATGCTGCTATTACTACTGCAAAACAATAGAAAACTGGACATGTAATAGCTGCCAATACTACTACAGAAACAGACCAAGCTATCAAACAACTAACAGACCAGATTGCCAAACTTAGTATCAACTTGGCATAGCAACAACAATCACCCAAACCTCAATCTGCTAACTATGTAGCTACATCTAATCCGAACAGGCCTTAAGCCAAAGACTTACATTACTGCCACTACTGTGGACATGCAAGACATTTTATTGCTAAATGTAGAACTAGACAAGCTGAACAATGATCCAACCAAAGAGATAATTATAGAAGAAATAATAGATGCAACCAAAGATCTCGCTCTTGAAGTCATAATAGATCTTATTATCGAAATCCTTCTAGAGAAAGAAGAAACTCCAGAGAAAAAAGCAAATACTCAAATTCTTATAATAGTAATAAAAGAAGAACTAGTTTTCGCTTACCCTCACCTTACTATAGAGATGTTAACTACCTTGGCTATGAAGATTCTTCTCCTACCCCTTCTGTTACAACACCAAAGAAATGGGAACAATTCTTTGACAACCTTTCTATTTGTATAGCTATATCTGCATATCTGTATGAAAAAGCTAAAAATGCTAATCTAGTCCAATTGCCTACTCATATTACTCCTGTAAAATGCAACATCTAGCTTAGAAACAGATCCTACCAAGCTATCATTAATAGTGGTGCTGCTATTAGCATGATTGCTTACCAAACTGTCAAAGAATTAGGACTCAAAATTGAACAAGCCTCTACTAGTCTAATCATCATAGCAACTGATACTTTTATATGTCCTCTAGGAATTATTAAAGACTTCCTTATAGAAATTAAAGGAATGACTATTCCAATCATTGTTGAAGTTCTTCCTGCTACCTCCTATTTCTTTCTTCTTGGTAATGACTGGTCCAAGAAAGTTGATGCCAGTTATAACTGGAAAAATGATTGTTATTTGTTCAAATGGAATAACAAAAAGGTTTCAGTACCAATGACCTATGAAAGTAACCATGCCTTACCTGCCCAATCAACAGTAACAGACCCACACAAGTTTGACCTCTATAAGCAAGAGTTTCTTACCCTTTATGAAGCATATATTGCTCAACTTATCTCAGAAACAGACAATGAAAGATGGACCATTTACCAACTTTGATGACAAATCCAAATTACCTTATTCTGTGTATATGGCAACTGTAAATCCTCTGACCACCTTTTTGCTAATTGCCCTCAAAATACTTGCAACTAGTAAAGAACATATTGCTATCTACTGTTAACTACAAGCCTCTTAAAGAGAAACTTGCAAGAATTGCAAAGTCCTAAATATCTTTATCAACAATGCCCAGAAAATATTTGGCATGAATGCAACTCAATAGGACACATTGCTGTTGATTGTCTCTTAGCTTCTCTCAAATGCCAGAATCAGACCTACCAATGTGGATGCAACCCCAATGAAATTGAAGCCCAAAGACAATACTATCTTAGCAATCATTGCACCCACCATTGCTGTCATTGTAAGAACCCCCAAAGACCAGAAACCCTACAAGAATTAGATAAAGTTCTTGTTTGT
>CAJVQA010001552.1:0-25101 GCA_910591915.1 Cetraspora pellucida
CAAGAGGCCTTACTGAAATGGCCTCAAAGGCTAGCCTGAATAGCCCTCTAGTAGTGAGCATTAACTCACTCTAGTGTAGCAGATCACCTCTAGGCACTAATACAGTAGTTGGGGGATGTCAAACCAAAAAATTAAGCTAATATTTGTATAATCATATATGCAATTCTCTTAATAAAGGATCATGGCAAGGCTGCCAAAGAGTTAAAAAAAAAAAAATAAATAAATAAAAAACAATCTATAAATAATTTAATACAAAGCCTTATATATTTTGAATTAATTGTATATTTCTATTTAATTTTGCCAAAATTATTTATTTTATTTTATTTTATTTTTTGAACTTTGGCAGCCTTGCTAATCAGCTTTATTAAGAGACTTATATATATAATTTTGTACAAAGTTGGCTTAAATTCTGGTTCAATATCTCCTAGCTGCTTCTATAAGTATCTAAGAGTAGTCTGCTGCACAGGCCAAACATTAATCTGGCCAGAGGGCTATACTAAGCTAGCTGTTAAAACCATAAAAGAATAGTCTTACTTTTCTTTCTATATAATCTTTGACCAAACCTAATCAAGAACTTTGTATTTTTTTTTTTTTTTTTTTTCTTTTATAATGTGATCTTGCTTCTTTTCTAAAACTCCTTCATCTACTTCTTTTATCAGATTTCTTATTGTATTACTTTTTGGACTGCTTTTTTTCTTTTTTTTGTCTGTGAAGCTAATTCTATTTGCTTTTTTTCAGTCAGTAACTGCTTTATAGCATTTTTTCTATATATTTTTAAAGAAATTATTTTATGCTGCATTAGTCTATATTGTTATAAACTCTTTAGCTTCTTTGAAGATTTGAATAAGACTTTGTATTGATATTTTGGCTTTTTCTTGGATTAGCCCTTTCATGCTTTTGGATCTACATTTTTTTTTCCTTTTGCTAAATTTCTCTATAAGATTTCTGTTAGTTCCAATTTGTTTGTTTTCTTCTAAGTTTCTTTAGAGAGCACTGTTCAGGCCAAATTGATAGCTAAGTTTTCTGTAATAGCCTATCTATTTTCATAATCTTAATATATAGCTAAGTATTCTTGGTCTTTTTCTTGATCTTCATTATATAGAATACAGTATGGCATTTTGTATATATTTGGATGTCTCTTTGCTAGAGTTTTTAGTACTAGTAGTTTTTCATTAATGCATTTAATTAGAGTTGTGATTTTTCTATTCTTCTTTATACTTGTATATCTAACTTTACTTTAACTTCTAACTTTTTTCTATAATAGTAACCAGGTATACTTTTTTTTTTCTTCATTTAGTTCAATTTTTGGACAGTTGATATAAATCACCATTTCAAGCCAATCTTACAATCTAAAATGTCTTTAACAAATTGCCTTGTTGGTCCTTCTACAATTGTTTTTTTCCAATAAAGTAATACATTTGAACTGAGTAGTGGCATTACTATAATCTTATCTTTATTTTCTATACTACTTCCTTCTTTTGCTACTTTATCTACTCTAGTATTCTATTTGTTATCACTATGTCTTTTAACTTTAACTAATTCTAACTTTATTTCTTTTAATTTGAGTAATTTTATTATATTTTTTTCAAGTCATAATTCTTTTCTTTGATTCATTGTCTGCTTTTTTTTAGCTTTTTTTCTCTTTTAAGACCTGATATTGTTACTGTACTATCTGTATAAATTTTAAATTTTTTTTTTTGATGCTATTAAAATTACTAACCAAATTACTAGTAGTTCTGATTTTGTTAATAAGGACTAATTTTGGCCACTTATAGTACTTTCATCAATTACTTTTTCTTCTTTTGCATCAACTTGTATCCAGCCTGCTCCTATATGATCAATATCTGAGCCATTATTTATTACTGCTTTCTTAAGTGAATTATCTGTATAGAAGATAAGTTCTTTATCTGGATTTAATTAGTTTTTTGATTTTTGAAAATAAGAAGTTCTTTTATTTCTTTACTTAGGCACTGTTTTTTGATTACTTCTATATTTAAATTATGACATATTATATCTTTGAGCTGTGCTTTTGACTTATTTATTTTAGTTCTACTTTCTTGCTGCCAGCTATATATTATTTCTTTGTTTATTATAAGTAGTGGATCTTCATCTTTTTTGATAAATCTTGATAGTAAATCTTGAACTTCTTTTCTGTAACTCTATTTTTTACAACTTTTTAGTTCTCCTATATGATCAAAACTACATTCTTTATATTTTTTAAAAACTTGGTTTGTTTTGTTTTTAACTGATTTGATCTTCTAGTATTTTGTAAATATTTTTTTTGGTGTGTTAATAACTACCTTTCTTATTGACAAGTTATTGGTTTTTTTTCTTTTTGATAATTTTAGTACTATCTATTTTTTTTTTCTGCTATCTCTTAAGCAACTATCAAGTAGTGTTTGGAGTGCCTTTCTGTTTCTGTTTAATAATATATATTTAGATTTTAATTGTCTATTATTCTTGTTTTCTAATATTATTTCTTCAATTTTTTTAAACCAGCTGGCTGTTCTACCTTTGCTCGATTCTCTTTTTAATAATTTAAATTGGTGCCAAGAGATTATTTTGTCTCCTGCTTTGTTAATAAGCTGATTTATTAAAGTTATGTTAAGTCTTTTTAGTGCTAAAGCTACCTAAAGAGTAAGTTTGTTTTTTAGTACTTTTGCAATTCTTAATTCTTTATTTTCCTTCTTAATGTTTATATTGTTAAAATGAAATAATATTTGCAAGACCTCTGTTTTTAACATTGTTTAATATACTAGATTATTTTTTCATCAATTGCTACATACTTTTGATACAATTTTATATTAATTTTTTTTTATTGTGCCTACAAGCAGAAGGCCTTAGTTTACTCTAATTTTTATAAGTATCTTCTCTGACTTAGTTGAATTAAGTCTTGTATATAAATCTGTAATTTGTTTTATTACTAGTTAATTCTATAGTGTATTGCAGTTGCTCATATTTTTATATATAATTATGCTATTGCTTACTGTTTTTGCAATTCCTAGTTTGTGCTTAACTAAACCTATTATCAGACTTTGAATAGCTTCTATTAATCTTTTAGACAATTTTGTTATTTGAAGCATATAAGTTAATTTTGGCACTATATACATGTTGTTTATATATGATACTTGTGTGTCTGTTATTTTTTTAGTATTTAAAAGCCTTGTTGTTAAACATACTAATTCTTTTGCTCTTGACTTAATTTGGTTTTTATTAAGTTTGTTATTAAATCAAATTTCTAAAAATCTTGTGATTTTGGTCTTTTCTTCTTCATATATCTATTCATTACTAAGTTTAATCTTTCTATTTTTTTTAGTCTTACTTGGATTTGTAATTATTAGCTTTAATATTTTTCTATTTATTTGAATATTGTTTAGTTCAAAAAAGTCTTCTACAATTTGTAATATCTACTCTATTTGCTCTTGACTACTTGCTATCTATATTGTATTATTTGCAAAAGCTACTATTGCTTACTTTAGCTTATCTTTGTTGAATAGTTTAAACTATTATTGTATGAATTTAAGACCTCTATTGTATAGCCTAAATTTGGATCTTTTTGGATTCTCTCAAGCAACAGATTATAAAAAAAATCCTTCATACTAAAGGTAAAAGTATCTTACTCTGCTCTATTCTATTATTTATTACAAATGCTTTTGTATAATCCCAGTATGTAATTATTTTGAATTGTTTGTCTTAAAAAAAATTTAAGATTATTTTGGTTGTTATTTCTAAAAGTTTGATTCTTTCTATAGCTACCTTTAAGGCTGTTAATGATACTGAGTTGAAAGCCTTTTTCATGTTTTGTAAAACTAACTAAAGCTCCTTATTGTTTTTTTTTGCATCTTTCATTAATATGTTTATAATATGTACTAGCTCTTCTGTTGAATTTTCTAGCAGTCCTGCAAAATTTAAACCTTTAAGAATATTTTTTTGACACAATATTTTGGCTAATCTTCTAGTTAGAATCTTTGTTATACATTTTTAAAATGTTTTTATTAGAGCTATTGGTCTAATATTATTAAGATTATAGTGTCATTCACCTTCTTTTGAAATCAGATAGATTTGTGATATTTTTTACTTCTTTGGTATTAACTTTGATTTGATACAAATTTTAGCAAATATTCTAAAAATTTTGTGTGCTTTGATTTCAGCTATTTGAATTAGCATATATGTGATGCCTAAAATTTCTGATGCTGCTTTTTTTTTTAAGTTCTTGAATTATTTCATTCCATTTTTCTTCAGAAATATTTTGGTTAAGATCTTTGTATCATTCTTTTTTGATGAACTCTTTCAGCTTATATATTTCTTTTTATCTTTCTTTGCATATATTTTAATTAAAATAATATAGTCTAAACTAATTTTGATAATATTTTTTTGTTTTTATAAGTACTTCTACTGGTTTAATAACTAGTCTTCTTTGTTCTTCTTTATTAATGAGTCTGTCTAATTGAATTTTTTTTGTTAGTTTGTCTAAAAGGCTTACTAGCATTTTGTCTTGTTTTATATCAATCATTTGGCATCTTCTTTTTATATTGTCTTTTATTTCTTTTCTTTTTTGTCTTTTTAGTTTACTGATCCTTCTTGCTTAGAGTATTCTTTACCAATCTTTTAGATCTTTAATAAGCTTGTGCATCCATAATTGTGCTAAGTCTATATAAGTTTTGTAATGCTTATTGATGACTCTAATTTCTTTATTTAGCTCATCTATGTTATCTTCTAAAAACTCTAGTTTAATGTTTATTTTTTCTATACTAATCCATCTTTCCAATTGTGTAAGAGTTTTGCCTAGCTGAGATTTTTTTGTTTTCTTCTTTTTTCCACTTAAGATATTAGAAATTTTCTTTTTTGGAATATATTTTCTTGTTATTGCAATAATACTGTTGCTAATCACATCTTATCAGTTATTTAATTAGTCATATTCTTTAATATTTTCATTTGTTTATAAGAAACATTGCAGATCTTGAATGCTAATTTTCTTTTCTAATACTAAATCAAGCTTCTGTCTATATTTCTTTTAGTCTTCTTTGATTGCTTTATTATAAAGAAAGACTGTTCTTTTATGATTTTCTTTTTTTATTTCTGCTGCACTATATGGTATAATCAAGTGGCTTAATTCCATTTTTGCTATAACTGCCTTGTAGTCACTATTTGTACAAATGTCCATTTCTTGAATTTCTGCTTTATAGAAACTATCTGCTAACTCTTCTGTAACCCAAATATAATTAATTCTTAATTCTGGTCCATGTCTAAACTATAAGAACTCTTTTGTATTTGGATTAATTACTCTAAATGTATCACTAAACTCTTGCCTTTCTAGCTAGCTAAGTAGTGAATTTAGCTTTGCTTGTTTTTTCTTTTGGTTTATTGGTCTGTCTAAGTTCAAATTTACTATTGCATTAAAGGCTCTTATAACTACTATTTGTGTTTTTGGTAATCTTTTGACATATTTGTTAATTATCAACTTCTAAATTATTTTTCTTTTTTCTTTATCATTTGAAGGTAAGTAGGCCAATATAATTATAATTTCAATCTGCTTAAAGAAAAAGCTAGCAGAAATCATATATTCATTTGTTCTTTTTATGTGGTCTAAGTGTTTTTTCTATTTTTGGTTAATTAATAATTCTACTTCTGAACCTTTTCTCTTATCAGGATTTGCACTTGACCAGATGCTTTAGTAGCCTTCTAAATTCTTTTCTAAAAAGAAGCCTTCTTTAACTAAAATGTTTGTTTTTACTAGACCTACTATGTCTAGTTCATTGTCAATTAACTAATCGCACAGTAATTCTAACTTTTGGCTATTTGATTTAAGCCTATTAATATTGTATATTGCCAAATTTAATTTAATTCTTTCATTTGTATATATTCTTCCTATTTCTATTGACTTCTTTTCATCATCTTTTGTTTCTTTGTTCAAATATAAAACATTTTTTTGTATTAAGTTAGTTCTTTTTCTTCTATTTTGCAATAAAGAGCTAGGCTTTATATTTGAGATTGTTGATTTAAACTTGGTAATTTCTAAAAGCAATTGGCAAGACTAAAGCTTGCTAACTCGAGTTTTGCTTTATGCTATACTTCAAGTTTGTCTAGTCTACTAATAATTCCTAATAGTAAGTCTTTAGTTAATAGTTTTTTTTCTTTTCTTGATAATTTTTTGTTTTCTTTTTCTTGATTGATTTTTAAATTCTTGTTTATATTTTTTGTGTTATATTTATATTTTATTTCTTGGTTATTCTTTTTTTTTATTGATTCAACTTTTCTTTTTTAATAATTTACTTTTTTTCTTAATACTTTTCTTGTTTGTAAACTTTCCAAAAGATTGAGTAATTGTAGTATCGAAATAGTTTTGATTTGGCTGATTCTAAATCTTCTTGGTTTGTGAAGATTATAATTGCAAACTCTTTGAAGTTACCATTGCTATTAATTGGCATAAACACTGATTTTGCTCTTTTATTTTTAAGGCTTCTTAGCAAGAGAACTTCAAAAGCTCTTTTGAGTACTTCTAATAGTTTTGCTATAAAACGATTATGTTTATTTTTTTACTCATAATTTTCTTTATCTTGTGTTATTCATACTAATTGTTCAATGAGAATAACCAAAGTATTTTTATATAGTTTCTGATCATTATTTCAATTATTGCTAGTGATTTAAACTGAGATCTTTAATTCTTACAACTTTTGCATTTCTAATACTTCTACATATAAATTCAATTTCTTCATAACTGATGTTTGCTAGTAAATCCTATATAGTCAAATAATTTTGATTTTTCATCTTTTCTTTTCTTTTTTGATACAAATTAGTATGGTTTGCTTGCTTTGTAAGGTGCATTCTGTATTCAGTGTTTTGTAAATTTAGCACTGTTCATTTAGCTGTGCTGTTTTTAAAATTTTGAGTTTGTCTTTCTTTATTTGTATTATAGCTAAAATTACTTCTTTGTTTTTCTGCCTTTATAAGAATGAGTTTATACCAATCACCTTCTTTTTTTAACATTTTCTCACTTGTTGTTCTTCTGCTATATTTGTAATCAAAATTTACTATAATCTAATTATTTATATTCTGAAAACTTTCTTCTATCTCTTTGATATATTTGTTATTTCTAAGTACCTATTTCATAAAATTAATTTTGTACTTTTTTGTTTTATCTGAAATCTTGTATATTGAAATTTTTGCTTTAAATGAGTTTTCTTTGTTATATAATTTATTTTGTGATGACCAAAGACTATCTTCTAGCAGTGCTAAGTTGATTAGTTTTTTTGAATTTGTTTTTTAGTCTTTAGTATTTTTTTTTTTATAAGCAAGCAGAATTATCTTGGTTTGGCTCTATGCATTCTGCCTTTGAAAACATTTTATTATTTTTACCTTTGTTTTCATCTTCACTAATTGTAACTGCTAACTTTTTTAGATTTGTTGATTAGTGATTTTGATTTGATGTATTAGCTTTTATAGCAATAGTAAAATCTTCTATATTGCCTAATAATATTTTGACTGTTTTTTTCTGTTATTTCAACTGTTAGTTCTTTTTATTTTCACTTTTTTGGACCAGTTGGTTGAAAGCCAATGTTTACATCTTCTTTTTCTACTTCTATTTTATTTTTTTCTTTAATATTGTTGAACTACTTATATTAGCTATATAGTTAATTGCTCCTAAATTGCATTGTATTATTTTTGCTTTTATTGCCATTTTTCAATTAATGTTTTTTCAAGGCTTCTAGTTTCAATTTGTCTTAATACTTCAAGAACTTGGCTGTAAATTAACAGATCCTGTTTTGTAATTTTATTTGGATTACTAATTGCTATACTGTATACTATTTATTTTATATTGTTTGAACTATATAGTGTTGTATCTTTCAGTGCTTTAGTTAACATATTGCTATTTAAGTAACTAAGATTTTTTTTACCTGCTCTTCAAATAAGCTTAAGTAGCCTCTGTTTGTGTAACTCACTCATCTTCTAATCTGCACTTAAATGGTAATCAACTAATATTTACTAGTAGTATTGTTCTAGATTTTTTTAAAAAAGGCTATGTGCTTTTTAGTTATTGTTTAATTTTGTGATTATTGTTTTCTTGTAATCTATTTACCTAACCAAAAAAAGAACATGATCTATTGTTTGTTTATTTTGTTATTTACATATTTTTGTACAAACTAATTTGATTTGCTATACTGGAACTCTACTAATTCCTCAAACTTTTAAAAAAAAATTTCAAAGAAAAAACTAAATTGTTCTCTTGTGCTTTGTACTTGACCCAAAGAAGAAAGAGCTTTTAGCAAACTTAATGTTATTTTTTGTCTATTTTTTTCCTTTAAGTTGTCAAGACAGGTTCTTTAAGTTAGTTCTTGCTCGCTGCTACTATTTTTGTCTTATCTGTTTTTGAAATAAAAATAAAAATCTCTTAATAATTATTAATAATTTTTTTTTATTAGAATTTTATAAAAATTATTTATTTAACTGCATACATATTTTAATTTAAATAATATAATATAAAAATATATAAAAAATATATATATATAAATAAAATTAGCACTTGCCAACTGTTTAAAATGGGTCTAGTACAAAATCCTAACATCTAAAATCTTGTTAGGCTATAATACTAATATCATACAATGTAACAACTAATATTTAAAGATTAGTAATTATATTAACAATTATTGTCAGACTTTAAATTTTTAATTGTCATATTATGTAATGTTCTGTCAAGATTTTAAATGTTAAGATTTCATATTAGACCTATTTAAACTGATTTGAATCAAGTTAAATATTAGCTTTAAGTCTCAAAGTTATATCTGACTTGAGCTTGATTAATTTCAAGTTGTAGCAGATAGAGTTATAAATTACAGTAGTTTATAATAACAAATTTTGGTAGTAAACTACCAATAGTAACTTACTATAATAGATTGTTATAGTAACTACCAAAATAGAAACTTATCATAATAAATTATTATAATAAGCTACCAAAATAATAATTTGTTGTGATAGATAACTATGATAAGCTATTACTAGCAATCCTGATAGTTGGAGTCAGCTCAAGGTCAAACTATTAATTTTTAACAAAACCAAAAATAAAAGTGAAAAAGCTAATTAAAGCTGTGCTATTTATTAATATATTTGATAAATAAAAAATTAAACAATTAGAAAGAAAAAAATGAAAAAAATACTTCTTATTATATAATCACAATAAATTAGTTATTACTTCAAAAAAAAATAATAAATAATACTAATTATATAAAAAGAATAAATAAAAGATAAATTATATTAGAATTAATATAAAATTTTTTTCTGCAATCAATATAAAAATTTTTTTCTACAAGCTCAAGTATTATTATAAAAAAAAATAATAATAATAATAAATAATAAAAGAAGGCAATTTATACAATAAACAAAAAAAGACAATATATAAATATCATGAACTAAACCTATTAATTACTTAAAAAGAATTTGCTAAATAAGCAAAAAAAAAATCTAATCTTACAAAGATTTTAGCTCAGAATACAATTTTAAATATCCTAAAAAAAACAGAAAAGTTTAAAAAAATGTTTTCTAATGACCTTGGAATTAAAAAATGTCATGTTATTATATTTTTTAAACTAGATAATTCTTTGGCAAATTGGGTATTACAATGTGAATATTAGAGAATATATTTAAGTAAAGACATAATTAAAGCTAAAATATAAAATTTGTAGAGATGTTACATATCTCTAAAAATGACTAACCTGAATTTTCAAATAGTTGGCTGCATTTTTTTTAGATAATGTTCAAATTAAAAATTGATTAATTCATTAGTTAGTCAAATTGGTAACTAATTAATTAATTGATTATTATAGTTTGCAAAATTTTATAAATTTGTAAATTATTAAAAAAATAAATAAATTGCTTAATTGTTAACAATTAAGTAATTTCTTTTTTTTAATGATTTGCAAATAGGATTAGTGATGCAGTTATAATTTTAGTGATGCATCAATAGTGCACTAACAAAACTCTCTGGTATATAATGCATTATTAGATATATTACAATATTATATTGCTAGCTAGCAGCTTCATTTTATTTTCAAAGATGCAAAAATACATTTACTATAACTTGTTAAGTTGCTCTATACTTTTGTTTATACAATTTCTTTACTTTTTAACTTAATTATATATTTAATTAACTAATATAACTTATTGTCACAGTTAACTTAATATAATAAGTTATTATTAAATCATTAAACAAACTGATTCTATTTTTTAGTTATCTTTGAGAAATTCTGTTTGTTGTAATTTTTAGAATTAATTATGATTGCTTGTCATCTTTGCATTATATCTATGTTAGCATGCCAGCTAGTATATCATATTGGTGTACCATTGGCATTGCCAAGTTAGAAACTAAACTTAAGTTAATTTATAGCTTAAAAAACATAGCTTTAATTCAAGTTAATTCAAATTAAGACTATGTTTTTTAAGCTAAAGTTAACTTAAGTTTAGTTTTTATACCAAGTACTCTGTCTGTATTACTAAACATATCTACAAATTTATGAAATTTTGCAAAATGCAATAATTTACTAACTAACTAATTAGTTAATCAATTGTAATTAATTATTTAAAAAATAATTAACCTACTAATTTTTTTTATTTGCTTTGATTTTAATACTATTTTTAAGAAAAACATAATTTTTATAAATATAGACTACATGATAAAAGTAGTTCTGCAAATGTTAAAGCAATTAACTTAAATCTTCCAACTATTATTTGTACCATTGATCAATACTTCTTATATGATATTTACAATATGAATAAAACAAACTTGTTTTACTTTATGACACCTAATTGTATAATCATATTCTGTCAAATTGAAGGATCAAACAAAAACAAAATAAGAATCACAATTGCACTTACAGCTAATGCTAATAGTACTCATAAGCTTTAACCTTTTTTGATTGGATATGCAACAAAACCAAAATGTTTTAAAAAGAAGACTGAAAAACAACTTGGATTCTATTATTGCAATAATAGCAAAGCATAGATGACTGCTATATGTTTCTAGGAATAGATAAAAAAATTAGATAATAAAATGAGAGAATCTAACTATTATATTCTTCTTATTCTTGACCAGGCTTCTACATATGTTGTTTTTATTCTTTCCTTTACTAATATGAAAGTTCTTTTCCTATTATCTAAAACAACATCTAAATTACAACCTATGGACATTGACATTATCACATCCTTCAAGCTCTATTATAGTTATTTACAACTTTAGCATGCAATTGATTTAGATAAACTAATAAAGCAGATGTCTATAAAGTTAATCAGTTGCAAGATATGAATTGATTGATTAACTAATCCATTAAATTTAATAATTAGAATTGTTAACTAATTATTGAAGTTTGCAAAATTTGCAGATTATTTAAAAAAAAAACTAAGAAATTATATAATTATTAATAAAAGAAACTGTTAATGTTAAATGATTGATCTTTTATCTAGTATGCAATATATAAAAAAAATATTTTACAATACCAAATTATTCCATTAGTATATCTTATAATTATAATCTCACTTTATTTTTATTATAATAAAATAGTGTAAGAATATAATTATAATATGTATTAGCAGAATAATTTAGTATTGTAAAATAATTTTTTTATATATTGCACACTGGGTAAAAAATCAGTTGTATAATATTAATAGTTACTTCTGTTATAATTGTTAGATGATTTTTTAAAAATTGAAATTTTTTATTTAAATATTGAGTAGTTTTAAAAAATTAGAAATCATCTAACAATTAAATAATTTTTAGTAATTTTTTTTTTGATTTTACAAATTTTGCAACTAATCAATTAATCAATTATTATTAACTAATTGATTAATCAATTTTTAAAAAAACTAAACTAATCTATTATATTTTTTTTCCAATTTTTAATACTAGGTATAAGATAGGCAAAAATTGCTTGAAATAAGGTGTTAGTCAAAACTATTAAAAATTATTAGTTTTATATAAAAATTGTATTATTGCATAATGAAACTGGAAAGCCTACTTTTATTTCTATTACTAACAATCTTGAAAGTATAGAAAATGACTCAACTGAAGAATTAATTGTTGAAGAGCTCTAATAGTAAATAGATACTCTACATATTCATATTCTAATATTAGTCAATAATTGATTGAATTATAAAGGTGAACAAGAAGTATACTAACAATTTGCTAATGAAGACTTTGTTCAAGATGTTATAGAAATAGAGCAAGAAGAAGAAGAAAAAGAGATCTTAGAACTAACCCTAACTGCAAAAGAAAAGTTAACTGTTTTATATAATGCTTTGAAAATTGTTACTGAGTTAGTTGATGATGAAAAAGTAACATTAAGATCTCTTTATAAAATCTAATGCAAATCTGTAATGAGGTTTGAATAAAAAAAAATAAAAAACAGGTTCAATATATACTAGATTAATTTTTTTTAAGGCTTGCTTTTATAATATTACTCATATAAGAATGGCTAATTCATAAAACAATTGAAACATTAACAAAAAAAAAAACTTTTCTTAAATTCTACTAATAAACACTTAAGTCATCTTTATGAATAAGTAAATAATCTAAATAAATAAATATTTAAATGTTCTTTAGACTACTTTAAATTGATTTTCTGTTTTATATAATATAAAATAGTTTGTAAAAGTGAAAAGAATTATGTTAAACAGAGAATTAAATTGATCTAATCTTATAAAGTAAAACACTATGTTTCTATACTGAACTCTAATAAATTTTTTTTAAAAAAGTTTGTTATAGAGTAAGTTCTTTAAAAAAGGGTTGTTAAATTAAAAGTTAGTTAAATGTATATTAAAAAAAAGTCAAGTGCATTTATATTAATGATCACAAATAGCTGGTTTAGTAATAGTCTTATATATTTAAGATTTTTCTGTTTTTAATATAAAATACATTTTTTTGAAATAAAACAAAGCAGTATAGGCTCAAATTGAAAGAACATAGCATAAAAATAATAAAATTTAGATTTAAATTATATAAGTGCTTTCACACTTTTTTGCATATATTATAATTTTAAAAATAGTATAGAGGTAAAAAAATTAATAATTAGCAAAGATATAACTTACAGCCTGATAGTATTGTTTTTTGATGCACTAATATCTTATATTTATATATTGCATTAAAAATAATATTTTTATATATAACTCTCTAACCTAATATCTCATTTTTTAAGTATTAATTATCAAACTTAACAAGTTATTAGATTTGAATTATAGAACAGCTATGGAAGATCAATTTTATATCAGTTATAGAAGGTTATCAAATTTGAAAGGTCTGATTTTAACAGAAATAACTGTATAATTATTTTAAATTACTAATAAAAATATAATCAAAACCTTATTAAACAACTCATTCTAATAATTACTTAGATACAAAAACAGCTAAAAGAAAAAAAAAGATTTTTGCAAAATTTCTAATAAAAAATACTTTAAGTAATATTAAACAAAATAAGCAGCAATATAAAAAGCAATAAAAATTATAAAAGAAAAGTGTATTGCAAAACTAATAGTATTGCTATAAAAAAAAAAAGAAAAACTTAAAAAATTTTTTTTTAAAAATAGCAACAATAAGAAATTGTTATTAGATCCTGTATATAGATATGTTTACATTATATTGAAACATATAATAGCAAAACAACAACAGACATATGCAGACTACCAAATTAAAATCAATAAATGGAGTATGCAACAAATAAACAAATCTTATATATAGATAAACAAAATAAATAAAAAACTTGAGAAACCAATTAGAGACAAATAAATATAAGTACAATATAAAATTAGAAGAATATAAAGAAAGTTTATTAACAATTTTTATAAAAAGAGCATACTATTGTTATAGAGTGGAAGCCTTCTTATTTCCATACTACAACAATGACACAACACAGGAAATCCCTTATGGGTATATGTGGTGTCCAAGAGGGAAGTATAGCTTCTGTTAGACGTTGTCAAGAAACTATACCTATCTCTGAGGCAGTTCGATAATTATTACATAGTAGTTTGTAGTTAAAGTCATTTATTAAAGAATTGCAAGAAGGGTGATCCTTAGACGCCTGTCCTAAAGGATTCAGGATATAAATTACAGGATAAGAAGAAGAGGAATTGTCTGTTTCTTGGAAACTGTTAGTTATAGAACTTGTTGAATGCTTTTCTACTTGGGAGAATTTAGAGGGTTTATAAATCTGTAAGTTAAGTGACTAAGTGACTAAGGGACTAAGCGACTGGTTTCACTAAAGGACTAAGCAACTAGTTTCACTAAGGGACTAAGCGACTAGTTTCACTAAGGGACTAAGCGACTAGTTACACTAAGGGACTAAGCGACTAGTTGCACTAAGGGACTAAGTGACTAGTTACGCTAAAAGACTAAGCGACTGGTATCACAAGCTTAAGGCATTAAAATGTTTAAAGCATTAAAGCAACTATAACTAATAAATAATACAATAATAGAAATCTATCTTATAATACTATATAATAAACAAAATATACAACAAAATATTCTTTAATCAATCAAATAGAATATATATAATGCTAGACAGAGAAATAAGATCATTGCTAATAAGAAATTAATTAAAAAAGCAAAAAAATAACAATCAGAAAAGAAGTTAAATTTCATAAAGCAAAACAGAAACATAGTAACAATTAAATTTAAAAGAAATTACAAACAAAAAAAAAGAAAAATTAACACAACAAGAGCAACAAAAAAAAGAAAAAGCAAAAAAACATATATGATGCAGATTAAAAACTAAAAGAAAGATAAAAAAAAAAGATATAAACAAAAGAAGACTACTAGAGAAGAACCTTACTACATTAGAAAAAGCAAAAACAAAAATAAGTATTAAAAATACAAATTAAATAAAAGGAAAATTATTGGTACAGATAATAAAAATCAGAAAAGAACAAACAAAAAAAGCAGAACAAGAAGATATAAAAATAGATAATAAAGAATTAAAATAAGGTTTAATAATAGAAGAAAAAAATAAAAAAAAAATAAAAAAATAAAAAGTTAAAAGAGAAATAGACATAGTAGAAATTTTTTTAGAAGATGTATATAGGCATCAAGCAAAAAAAATTGCAACAAAAACAGCAGTTTACTAGCTAATATACTTACACATAATGTGTTTGAAGAGACAAAAAAAGAATGTATAAAGTTTATTAGTTGGTCATTAAAAAATAATAAACATATTAAAGACATTAAAGAAGTTTTTAAATGAAAAAATTTATGAATAGAAGTAGACTTTGTGAATATAATAAAAATAAGATGATACAAAGAATCAGTAAAAAAGAAAGCAACTGATACAAAATAATATTAGAAGAAAACAAAAAAAAACAAAAACAAAAGAAGTATAAGAAAGAATACCAAAATAAAAAACCAGTATATAAGAATGCAAGAAGAAAAAGTATATAAAAAAAAAAATAAAGATAAATTAAAAGAGAACAAAAACTTCAAAAAAACTCTCTCTAACATTACTCAAATATAAAATCAGTAAAAAGAAAAACTAAATTTTCACATAATTATTAATAGAAAACTCTTCAAATAGCACTAAGTGAAAAGAAGTAGCACTAAAAAATATACTAAACAAGTTTAAGAACCTAAAGCAACACAGAGCTATTAGTACAGTTACAAAAAAAAAGCAGTTTTCAAAAAATTTTAGCAATAAAATGATAACTGTAGAAATTGCCACTTGATCCTAAATGTAAATTCTTTACAATATGCAAAAGTCATATAGCAGATCAAGTAGTAATAATTATATGTAATTGACTAAATTAAGAATAGACAGAGTAACACATAACAATAAACAAGAAAACAAAACAAGACAGACATGGAATTTTCCAAAAAAGTACAACTATAAAAATAGAAATAGATAAAAGTTTGCCTAAAGAGTATAGAAAAAATATTAAAGCAATCTGCATAAGAAGAGCATACTAGGCAATGAGCAGTATTAATAATAAGATCTTTTTCAATAAAGCTAGCAACACATATGTAATGCCAAATAGAGAGGATAGAATTATAGCAATGCTTACTAAGCAAGACCCAAATGAGGTGGTTCTCTTACAAATAACAAAAGAAATAATAAAAAAGGCTAAAAAAGAACAGTCAGAGAAAAAACTAGACATAGTAAAGCAAATACAAGAGGTGGTAGTAACAAAAAAAAAGAAATACAACAATAAAAAGTTGTAATGATAGAAAAACAAGAAGGCCTACATGAAGCAACACAAAGAAAAGATACAGTTAATAAAAAGCCAAATGAAAAGAAATTATAGAAAGATATCAAAATGTTGAAAAAAAAGACAGACACAAAAGTAAGTTATTTAGATAACAAACACATAGAAGTACAACCCTCTATTCAAGAGAGAAAATGTAAGAACCAACTAAAAGAACAAGAACTAATTATAACAAGTTTAGAGAGAGATATAAAACAAGACTTAAGAATAGAAGATATAACAAGTCAAGAAAGAAGTCAAGAAATTGAAAAAAAATCGATATAGTTGAAATACTACTTGAGGAAAGCATATAAGAACCAAGCAAAAGAAACTGCAACTAAAATAACAGCCTGCTTACCAATATACTAGTATATAATGTGCCAGAACAACAAAAAAAGAATATATAAAATTCATCAAATAGTCACTAAAAAACAATGAACATATTAAAGTCATTATAAAAGTCTTCAAAAAGAGTAATCTGTAGATAGAAATAGACTTTGATTGTAAATATAGTAGAAATGAAACAGTACAAAGAATTAGTAAAAAAGAAAGTAACTGATATAAACTAATATCAGAAAAGAGAGAAAACAGAAAAGAAAAACAGATATTACATAATGAAGAATACCAAAAAAGACAAACAGTATAGTAAAAAATGACAAAAAGATATACAACTTGGAAGAAAACAAAATCAAGACAAGTTTAAATAATTACAAAACAGATGAGAAGTTTAATAACAAGAAGTATGTAATGATATGAAACTTGCCAACAGATATTAATAGAAAAGAGTTAGAATATCTTTGTAAAAAATTCAAAAATACCCAAGTAGTAAGAATTAAAAGATCAAAGTACAAAGCATTGGCAATAGTGCAAATATAAGTAGTTAAAAGAAAAGATATCCTATAGGCCATACCAGTTAATAATAATAAACTAGTATGAATAACCAGAGAAAAAAAAACTATAAATCAAAAAAAAAACAGATAAAATATATAACAAAACTTACAGAACTATTCAGAAATGTCTCAGAAGTCTTACTATTATGATGTCTAAGAAGCAAAGGTGTAAAGTCAGTTTACATTCTGCCAAATAGAAATAGAAACCAAAAAAGAACAACAATAGTCATATTTGCAACAGAAAAAGATATGAATGCAGCTCAAACAAAACCAATTTTGTATAACAACTTTAGAGTTTATTAGATCAGTGAAAGGAAAAAAAAGACAAAAAAAAAAGAAAGTTTTAAAGTAAAAAAAGAAAGAAGTTAGAACAGATTTAGCCAAACCTTAGATGTAGAAGAGAATAAAAATAGCAAAGAAAGACAAAGAAATAAGGCTTACTCAAACAAGAATAGAAATAGAAATAATGTAAGTCATGAAGATATCTTACTAAAAAAAAGAAACAAGTTCCAAAATCAATACAGAAGAAATTAAGCAAGAGACACAAATACAAAAAAGGAAAAAGAAAAGGATCTTAAAAGAAGAATAAAAGAAGTTAAGACACAAAGACAAAGAAAAGAGCCATGTATAGAAAACATCTTAGAGCAAATCTGAAAAAGACTAAAAAGACTAGAAAAAATAAGAGATATAGCTAGAAAGGACCTAGCTAATCACTCCTAAAGGCATCTTAGTTGAACTCACAAACACAAATAAGAAGATTAAAAATTTTTTGCACAGTAAGAGAAAGGCCTTTGAAAAAAAAAATAAAGATGAATCTTCTAATCCAAAAGAAGAAAAAAAAAGAAAAGAAAAAGAAAATGCAGAAAATGCAGAAACAAAATACAAAAGTTTAAAAGAACAATAGAAAAAAGTGAGAAAAGAAAGAAAAATTGCATGTCATAATGTTAATGGACTTAAGACCAAAGGTTGGAAACTAGAAAACCTGCTAGGCTGGGCAGAAGAAAAAGAAATAGCATTTTCTGAAAATAACAGAAACAAATATTATAGAAAAAGAAGTAAAGATTCTATTACATAATCTTAATACAAAATTTAAATATTACTGGACAAGTGCAATATTGAACAAGAAGAAAGGATCAGGTATTGGAATTTTAATAGATGAAACTTGGAAAAAACATGTCAGAGCAGTTAAAAGATTCAGTGAATACATGATATAAATAAGGCTATACTTTAAACAATTAGTACTGATAGTAGTAAATATGTATATTCTACTAAATGACAAAATAATTAGTAAGAAAATATAGCAAAAAATCATAAAATTAGTAACAAATAGAAGAAAGAATACAGAAGTAATTATACTCAAAGATTTCAATCATGCAGTTGACAACATACTAAAGGCCTATATTGGGTCTCACAGCTTAGTCCAGCCTGCAAATTTTGTAGACCAGACTAGGTCTGAAGTAAAATTTTATAATTGCAGGCTAGGCTGAGCTGAAAAATTTGCAAATTTTATAATTGTGAACCAGTGCAGGTCTAAAATTTTGAAAAATTATATAAGAAATTTTTGCAGGCTAGACTAGGCTGAGCTGGGCTAAAAAAAAAATTTAACATATATGAGCCAAACTGGCAAAAAAATAGTAACTCTAAATGTGGGCCAGCTGGGCCTAAAAAAAAATTTTAATCCTAACTGCAAGCTGGGTCAGGTCTCAAAAATAGGCAATTTGCAGACCCTTACAACATACTAAACAGACTGAATCCACAAATAATAAAATATAAAAAACTACCAATATTTAATTGGCTTAAGAGACAAGAGTTTATAAACTTTTTTAGAAACTTGCATCTAACAGAGAAAGCATATATATGGTCAAGTCAAGAAGTAGCAACAAGAATCAACTATATCTGATTATTAGAAACCCTCACAGCTGGCCTTTAGGAAGCCAACATAGAAGAAACAGAAAGCATAACAGACAGTGACTACAAGATACTAACAATGAACATATAGATAAAGTATATAATCATGAACTGCAGCTGTGCAGAAATTAAATATAAAGACAAATAAAGACAATATACCTATATGAGAAAGCAAAACAAGAAGATTAAAAAGAATATGCTAAAAAGCTTTAAGTATAATTAAAGTAAAAAAAAAGTATTAAAGCAATTAAAAAAGAAAAGAACAAGCAATATGTACTATACAGATAAGTTAAATATATGTAAAATGCAATAGAAGAAGCTATAATAAAAGCAGCAAATAAATGAATACCAAAAAAGAAGATATTTAATACAAGACAAACAGAAGACATTATCAAAGGAAGTCACAGCAGTGCAGACACATAGTTGAACTACAACAAATAATAAAAAAGACAAAAATGAGAAGAAACCAAATAATAGAGAGAAAAGAAAAGGAAAAGATAAACAATAAACTTAAAGACATTAGCAAAAAAATAGGAGTAGTATTATCAAAGCTACACAAACAATGATTAGAAGCTTGGTTAGATGATATAAAAAGTTGGTAAAAGATCTTAAAAGACAAAAGAAAAGAAGAGTAGAAATAAGTATCAAAATAGGAGGGGTTTATTTTCCCCCCTCCCTGGGGTTGCTTGACTGAGACCGACGCCGAGCTAAATGCTTCTCGCATAAGTAAAAGTGTAAAAAGAAAACAAATAAAAGAAAATATAAACAAAAGATGTAAAATAATCAAAACTAATCAAGAATAAATGATTGCTAGCCTGTTAAACAAACTATACAAAAAGATAATTCTTGACAGATTCATAATCCAAAATAAAGAAGAAGTTAGTCTAACAACAGAACCTGAAGCTGTTCTAAATAATCTGACAAAGCATTTTGAAAACCAATTTAGAAAATAAAGCACCAAGCTAGAAGAGATGCCAGAAAAATAGAAAGAAATATACAATCCAAAAGAATGGATCCAAGAATTCTAATATAAAAAGTTAGAAGAAAAAATAGAAGAAGAAAAGTAGAAAGATACTTTAAAAGAACTTAAAACCAATACAGCTTCAGAAATCTTAAGCATAAGCTATATTTTAATAAAATGAGCAAGAAAAAAATTACAAAGATCTTTAAAGCTTTTGCAAATCTGGTTCTTAAAACAGATAAAATGTCAAAAAAGTAAAAAATAGCACAAGTTTATTCAATTCTAAAAGATGTAAACTGAAGATATAATCTGAACAATATTAGACTAATAGCACTAATTGAGACCTTTAGAAAGTTAGTTACAAAGATGGTAACAAGAAGCTTGGCCAAGATATTTATAAAGAGACAAATACTCAAAGAGCTAAACTATGCAGGTTTGCCTAACAACTTAACAAAGCAATTAATACATATACCAAATATGATAATAAAAGAAGCATAAGAGAAAAATAAAGAAACATAGATACTTTTACAAGATATGAAGAAGGCATTCGACTCAGTTCTACTAGAAAGCCTGAAATGGGCTCTCAAAAAAGTCAAATACCACAAAAAACAATAAAATATATTATTAATCTTTTTTGTAAATGACAATTTAAAGTAATTACAGCTTATAGTCTAACAGAAAAAATAACAGCAGAAGATGGTATAAACTAAAAAGAAGTAATCTTTCTACTAATTTGGCAGCTCTTCTATAATTCACTTTTGGAAAGAATTTAAGAAGACAAATCATTGAGCTATATAGTAGAACAAGAGACATCAAGCAATACAGACATTAATTGTATTACAAAACACAAACAAGTAGCAATTGCTTATGCAGATAATATTATGTGAATTACAAAAGCAAAGACCAATTGCTAAAAATTCTTGAAATTGCAAAAAAGTTCTTCAAAGCAAATGATATTAAAATAAATAGAGTGAATTCAAAGCTCATAGTAATAAATTCTAAACAGAAAAAAGAAGATAGAGAAATTATATTTGAATAGAGTAGAATAACAGAAGAACCAAAAAACAAAATTGTAAGATTATTAGAGATTTGGCTAAACAGCAGAATAAAAGAATTACTAGTTTGCAAAAAAGTAAAAGGAATAGTTAGTCAAACAGTCAAAGATCTTAGATATAAAAAAATGACAATAAGCCAAATCATATATATAAACAATATAATAATAATTCCAAAAGTAGAATATCTTTTGTAGTTAACAAAGATGTTAGAAAAGATGATTAACAGGATTCACTAACTAATAATATGTTTGGCCAAACATAAGTGCAACATAATAAAAATGACAAACAACTACACAATTGAGTACAAAGATTTAGGAAACTGTAAATTGGTAAGTCAAAAAATAGCAACAAAGCAAATAAGTAGTTTACTGATAAGACTTAATAGAAAAGATTCTCTAAGTGATCTAACAAAACTTAGAATAGTACAAGGATGCCAGAAAGCAAGCTTAATAAAAGACATTTGGAAGTCTGAAAAAAGGCCAAAAGAAACAAAATATTGAAAGCACAACTTAGCTTGTTAAACAATAATTAAGGCAAAAAAAATAAAACTAAATATCAGAGCAGAAAACTACTTATAAAAAGTATACAGTTATGAGACAAGAATAGAAAACTTAGTTAGAACCAAATCTTGGATAGCAAGTAGTAGTACAATAAATAGATAAGACTTACATAACTTAAATCAACTCATAGACATAAAAGAAAAGAACCTAATTATATAAAGACAGCTCAAAAGTCTTCAAGGACTGTCATGTAAAAAGAAAAAAGCCAAATAGTTTAATAAAATAGAAGAAAAGATGTTAATAATACAAACAAGCAGAGAAATACATGACCAATACAAGATCAATAGCTACAACACTTAGGCATTAATGATTAATTGAACAAAAATATCAGAAAACAAAAGAAAGAAAGGTGAATTATATATAGGCCAAAACACAATTAACAACTCAGCAAAATATCTAAGAAGAAGAAAAAAAGATTTTAGCTAAACATTGGCTTTTGCAAAAGATAGAAGAAAAGATATACATAGAGATAAGTAAATGCAAAAAATATGAAAATGAAATAGAACAATTAACAGACAATTGTGAAAGATAAATAAGATGAAACAATAATATAAAAGCAGTTCTAGAAACACTAGTAGAAAAAGGCAGTAACAAGATTAATGCAATATCAGAATAGATACTAGAAAACAGAACAATAAAGAAATAAAAAAGAAAGAAAAGTAGACTAAGTAGACTAAAACAAATAAAAGAACTTAAGATAGAATTAATCAAAAAACAAAAATTAAATAGTAAAATTATAGCTTACTTAATAGAGGTCCTAATAAGAAACAAAGACAAGTATACTTTTTATACAGATAGCATATTATATAAAAAGAAAAAAGAAAACAGCATAGAAAAGATATGCATTGGTTGAATACAGATTAGTAATAAAGAAAACTGGCCAGAAGAAAAAATAGCATTAGAACTTGAAGGCTAGCCTTTAGCAACAACAATAAAATTTGCAGTAATATAGTTAGCAATTTTAACTGTTCTAGAAAAAAAAAATATAAAAGTACATACAGATAATCTTGTAATGCTAAGAAACATTAATAAAGCAATTCAAAGGTTAGAAGATAACAAAGTTCTTAAAAAAAAAAATGCAATGTAGATAATAAATATTGTAGATTTAGTCAAAAACAAGAGTAACAAAATCAAACTAGTTAAAGTTAAGAGTCACAGCAATGATAAATAAAACAACAGAGCAGATGCACTTGCAAAGAAAGAAGCAATATGTAGAATTAAACAGAAGAAGATTAGAAATATATATATTAACAGATTGCCAAGTATGTCAGACAGGTGAAAAGGAAACTCAGACACATTTGGCAAGCTGCAATAGACAAAGAAGTCTGTAAAAGAGAATTCAAAAGGTATAACAGCAACAGCATAAAATAGTCTTAAAGAAAATGAAAAAATCAAAATTTTACCTCAAGTGCTATACAAAGCAACATTTAAAAAAACAGAAGCAGAGAAAATTATTAACAGAAAAGCATTGATAAAAGAATAACTACAAACAAGATAGAAAAAAGAATCAGTCAATTCTAGATAAGCAGACAACACAGAGATGCATAGATATAATAACAAGAACAGTATAGAATATATTCTATAACCAAGTATAAAGAGTTTGATATAAAAAAGAACAAGAATAGGAAAAGAAAATGAACATAACAAGCAAAATAAAAAAAGGTGCTCAAATTAAAAGAAAGTCAGAAAAAAGAACAAAGAAAGATGAGTGGACAAAGAAAGAAAAAAAGAAAAAAAATTAAAAAAATGAACTGAATAAAGAAGAAAGCTTAAAAGACAATTAATATGCTTGTTACAGAAGAAAAAAACCTTTCTGATATAGTTTTAAGTAGTTAGATGAGCAGTCTATCTCTAACTAAGATAGTATAGCAAATTGCACTTAGGTATCAATAAAGTAACCAAATAATGCTAGACTTAGATATTGGAAAATTCTATGTAATTATAAATGTATATAGTTTCAAGAATCTTAATAAAGTACTAGCATAACTGTTTAAGGTTAAAAAAAAAAAATGAACAAAAAAGACACTAATGCTAAAGAAACAAAAAATTAAAAATATAACAATTTGGAACTTGACAATAATATAAATAAAAAAGAGCTAAAATATATTTGCAGAAGATTTAAGAAAACATATATGGCAATAATTAAGTAATCCAAATTTAATTTATTTGCAGTAATTCAAATAAAAAAAACAGAAAAAAGAAGCATTTTATGTTCTATATTAGTCAATAATAATAAACTAATAAGAGTAACAGAAAGGAAAAAAGACTACAAAGCAAAACAAAAGCAAAGGTAGTATATAATAAAATTAACAGAACTGCCAAATAATGCTTCAAAGATTTTATTATTATAGTGTTTAAGAAGCAAAAGTGCAAGATTAGTTTATATTCTACTAAAAATTAAAAGAAAACTATAATAATTATATTTGCAACAAAAAGAGAAATGAAAACAGCTTAGTCAAAACTAATTATATATAATAACTTTCAAGTATACTGAATGAATGAAAAGAAAAGAGAAATAAAACAAAAAAAAAACTTCAGAAATAGAAAAGAAAAAAGCCAGAATAGAATTAGTTAAAATTCAAATAAAAAGTATATAAAAATGAAAAGCAATTTTCAGATTTAAAACATAGAAAAATAGTTAGAAAATAAAAACACCAATGCAGAAATACTTGCTATTAACAAAGCTCAAGTATATAATACACTAAGAAGTAGACAAAACTTAAGTAATTTTTATCTTGAATTAATATTTTGTTTGGTAAACTCCTATACATATTCAGTATTTAAACTGAAAAAATATTCTGAAAGCAAGTAAAAACAAATTTAGTTCTTTGGTTAAAAATATTAAAAGCAAAAGAAAAAAAAGAACAACTAAAAAACTCTTCTTAACTTGAACTTTTGCAACAACAATATACTTCTTTTTCATTTTTTTTTTTCAAAAAGTAAAATTTGGCTTACTCTTATCAAAAAATTAACATTGTGCATTACTTCTTTTTGTAATTATGTGTTTGTTTGAATATGGCAAATAAGGAACACAACAAACATATAAGTTAGCCAATTATGTGAAGCAAATCAGAAAAGAATTTAAATTAAAAAGACCAAAAATATATTGAGATAAGTATATATTTTAAGACTATGTACATAATATTTTTTAAAAAAATAGTTATAATGGTTTATAAAAAATTGGACCACTTAAGTGCACTCAAAACTTGGCACAATATCCCAACTACTTAAAGATTTCTTCTATATAGAAAGTGCCTAGCTTGAACTTCATTTTACAAATGAATACAGTTTTCATTCTGGTTAAAAATACCTAGTTTCTAGAAAATAACTATAGTATATAAAAATATAAAAACATTGTAATAAGCAGTAATTGTGGGTGTGGGTCCTATAGCTTAGCAGTTAAGCTCCCATACTCTCCACAGTCAAGGTCAACGGTTCAAGTCTGGCTGGAGGCAAAATTGAAAGATTTTAGCTTCTGTAACCTAATAAGGAGCCTGTAATTGAATATGAAGCCCTGTGGT
>CAJVQA010001553.1:0-25100 GCA_910591915.1 Cetraspora pellucida
TAGAAATTTCTTCTTCAGAGAATTCTGCTAATACCTCTTGATACCATTCTGAATGAATGTTTGTTTTAGGTTGATATTCATTATATCAGAAGGAGTTGTAAATTTGTTAATTAATTTGTCTATATGCTGTCTATTAATCGAAGTGTTGTTGAATATGTGTTTTGATTTTCTATACTTCTGTAACAACATTATAATCTGTTTTGATGCTGTCAAACTTTACAAGATTTTTGTAGTGGTTTAATATACTGTTAATCATTGATTTTGGTTGGAAATGAAGTTTATTATATCTTTTAGCTATGTTTTTATTAATCTGTTGTCTAATTATTTTGATATTTTCAATATTATATGCATGATAAAGTGCTTTCCATTCATTATTAGCATTTGAGATCTAGTCAGTTAGTAGGTCTTGTCTGGTTGGTAAGGAGGAAATAGTGAGATTATCAGTATTATTAAGTTGTTGAACTGTGTTATTAAGTTTTGTAAGTATAGGTGTTTGGTTTTGTAATAAGGCTTTATTTTGTCAAATTATATTTTCTAGCTTTTTAAGATTGTGATGTAAAAAAGAGGCTTTGGCAAAGTATATATATTGAAAATTGTGCATTATAACTTTTTTGTTAGAAATATGTTGAAGAGCAGCTGAGATGACACTGGTCTGAATTTTATGTTATGTTGTTTCTAAGGATTCTGTTGTATTAACAGTTGTAGATATATGACTAAAGCTAAGATTAGTAGCCACTTGATTAGTATATAATTGCCAAAGTTCTTCATTTATTTTTTTATAAAAGAATGTTTTTTTTTAAGTTTTGGTTGCAAAACATTGTTTGCCAGAATAAGTATAAAGAAAAGACCAAAAGAAAATTAGAATTTTATGATTACTATTTGTGCTAGTTTTAGAGTCATCAGTGTTGTATGAGGTGAAATAATAAATAATTGAGTAGTTTGTCCAAATATAATTAATTTGATTTTGAAATTGGCTGCTTTGCCAAGTATTAGTTAATGATTGAGTATGAGCAGCTAGGTCATACATGTTGTTATATTGGAGAAAGTGCAATAGTTTGTATTTGATAGAGGAAGAGTATAAGCTATTATTAGGAGCATTGAAGTCTCTTAGAATAATAGGTGTAAGTTTGAACTTGTGGCTTGTTGAAGCTATAAAATGATAGTATTTTAAACAGTTAATCAAAGTTGGATATCATCACAAGGCAAATATACTGATATAATATGAAATTTGAAGTCATGTTTAAAAAAAAAGTTGATAGCAATAGCATAACTAGAGAGGTTGTGTATTTTGTAAACATGTGGTTTGAGCCAGTTATTGATCATAATTGCAGCATCAGCTTTTGGGGCATTTCTGCATGACCAGTAGTATGTAAAGTGTTTGGATTTTTGTAGCTTTGTTATTGTGTTTGTACTAGCTATTTTAGTTTTAGTAATACTAACTATGTTGAGATTGTTTGTTAGACAAAAGTTCTCTCATATTTGCTGTTTAAGGTCTTCATTGTAGCTTCAAACATTGTAAGTACTAATTGATAGCTCAAGAGATTTAATAAAAGGATTGGATTGTAAATTTCTATCTATTGAGTTAGAGATCTGAGGTGTAGTTGTATATCCAGAAGAAAGTATAATGTTTGTGTTTACAGCTTTAAAGCATATATGAGTGTTGTATTTGCTTTGTGATTTAAATTTAGTATTGAAGTTAGCAGTTTGAAAATTAGATTAGGATTTAAGAGATATATTAAGAAAATCAGTAGTAAAAGGAATATAATAGTTTGGCAGAATAGTAAGCTCATATGGTAGATAAATGTATGCTTCAGTTTTGTCTATCTTTAGTGTTATCATAGAAGTATTTAGTAGTTGAGTAGAATTTATTTGTTGCAAGTATTGGAAAAAAGTTTTTATAGTAGATTGAAAATGTAATAGAGAAAGATAGTGACATTGGAGGAATTTGTTATAGCAGATATCCAAATTATAGGAATTTAATGATGTTGGTAATGATTTGGGTTGTGTATCTTCTGTAGAGTTGCTTGCCATTTTAAGCTTGGTTCTTATAGCTGCGAAGAATGTTATAGCCTGCCCTGTATATTAGGTCTGGCTGTCATTATCTTGGTTCTCTGCATAAATAGACTTATCCACTCATCCACTTACATCATTCTCTTCTAAGAATGGTCTACTGAATGTAGAGGACATCATTATCTTAGAAATGGTGGCTGCATTTATAAATTCAACAGAAGAAATTATTGAAAAGAACTATAAGAGGTTGTTGAAGGTAAAGTAGCAAAGTTTTGGTTTAGGTTTGATTCAGGAATAGGGTTTTCAGTATCTTGATTAATATTAAGAAGGTCTTGGTTTGTATTGGAGTCAGACATAATTATGTTATCATCATCAATTGTTGAGAAGTTTGATAGAGTTTGGTTTGTTTCTTCTGGTTCAATTGTATCAGATGCTTTAATTATATTTTTTAGTAGTAGTTAGGTTGGATTTGGGTTTGAAAAAGTTAGTGCTAATTTTAGAAGCTTTAAATTGTATTTTGAATTTTGAAAGCAAAGTTTTCTCTGCTTCTGAATAAAAATGTTCTTTATAAGCTTTTCTAATATATGAGATAGATAGTTTATCAAGAGATTTAAGAATATAAAAATAAGTGATTACTCTAGCTAAATAATGAGTATTAACTGGTTTAGATGCAATTTTATCGATTGCTTGTTGAAAATGAAGATTATCAACTTGATCATTAATAGCAGCTACTTTTAGATATGTATTGAAATATGTGTAAAAGTAGTAACTTTCATGACTATAATTTGAGTCTTTTGCTTTGTCAAGTTTGTTTTCTTTCAAGCATTTTTCTTTAGCTTTAGCTGCAAGTTGTTGTAAATAGGTAATTGGTATAGGTTTTTGAAAGGTAGCAGGAAAATCATTATCATGTCTAAATATAGAGATGTTCAGAATTGAATATAGGTATTTGGACTTAGAACTTGAAGAGGAGTCTGAGTTAATAGGTGCAGGAAAGTGTTTGAATAATTCTTTAAAAAAAAAAGTAGATAAATTTTTAACATTATATTTAGTATCCTTAGGAAGTGTAGTGCAATTTGTTACAATACAGGTATGAATATGATAGAGTGCTGCTTTAAAGCATTGTTGAGAATGTTTATGTAATAAGTCAATGGAGTTGATAGTGAATTGCTGAGTAAAAGGGCTTTACATGTATTAGAAAGTTTAAGGACGATTTGATATTTAATGAAATTAAAAGGTTTTGTTTATCAATTTTGATAAATTGATATTTGTAAATATCAAAGAATTTTTCAAACCATGATTTAAAATCTGTTAGATAATTGTTAAGAGAAAGAATTTGAAATGTTTGAAGAAAGTGTTGTTTGGTATATTAAGAGAGATATTAATATTGAATTTGTCATCATTTTGTATTTTAAAAAGAGATTGGTTAACACTATCTTCACTAATATTATAGTAGAGTTTAAAGTAGATAGGATAGAGTTTAAGATCTTTATTGAATTTTTTTGCATTAATAGTTTTATATTTGTTATGAAGGATAAGATATAAGCAAGCTAGATTAAGTGCAATTTGTGTTTTGTTTGAAGTAGTATAGGGTAGAACTGAGCTATATGAAGCAAAAATTTTAGGATAGTTAAGGTAAGTAAAAAGAGTAGTAGTAAATTCCTTAAGTAATGCAATAAAAGTTGAGTGAATTAATTCAAATAGAATAGAAAAGAATTTATCTATAGATGGGTTGTTTTTATATATGAGGTCTGTTAAAAACTTAGAGTGAAGTCCAGCTAAAGTTTTAACTAAATACATATAGTTAAACTTGGATGCTGGTTTGCTTTCAGTTGCTTGTTTGGTAATTTTACCAGGATATACATTAATAAGATGTGGTTTGATAAAGTCAAGGATTTGTAAAGCTAATTTGTTGTCAAAATGAATATGATGTTTTATATTGTTAGTTATTGGATATTCTTTGAACCAATCAAGATCATTAAAAGTATCTCTAATAATTTGTTTCTGTTTTTGTTTTTGTTGTTTTGTAGATTGTTGAGAGTTAGATTTTTTAGAAAAGATTGAATTATAAAGTTGAATTTTGTCTTTTGCTGACATAGTACTAAGTCTATAAAGGATAACAATTTTTTTGTGATCTGGATTTAATGGAGTTTAATAAAAAGGTTTAAGTTCAATATCTGGAAACTTGGGTATGCAGGATTGGTGAATTAAAAAGCTTTTGAAAATACATACTACTGTATAGTCTAGTGCATGGTTATGTTGATTATTCATAAAGACACATTGAATATTTTTGATTTTACAAAGAAAACAGATATGATAGTATTGGGAGTGAGCAATTATGACTGTAGAAGCTGGATTTGTTTGAAAGTTTGGAAAAAAAATGTGCTGAGAAGGAAGAAGAAGAAGAGATTGAAGATTGTGTTTGGTCTATTAATTTAGAAATTAGTGAAGTGAGTAGTTCATCTGATTGTGTTTGGTCTATTAATTTAGAAATTAGTGAAGTAGGTAGTTCATCTGATCGTTTGAAGCTTTGTGCAGAGATAGTGGTTCTAATTTGAGTTTAAGTTGGGTTTAAAGATTGTTCAATTGTTGTTGGATGATTAATTTTGTAGTGTTTAAAAATAAAGCTTGTATGAAACTTGTCACAAAGACAAGTTGCAATAGCAAGTTGAAGAGAAACTTTAAAATAGTAATGTTGTTTTTTCTCATTACAGATATTAGGTTTAGCAGAGAATGGTAGAACATGTAATGGTTGAGGTTTATTCTCTTAAAGTCCAACTTTATATCTGTTTTTATATTTAGAGTAATAATAGTTAATATCATAAAAATCTGATTTCTGAGAGTCAGTTAATGTAGGCATTTTTTGGAGCTATTTTTGGAATTAGGATATGACAAATAAGAGATATGATGACTAAGGGATATGCCAAATAAGAAATGTGCCAAATAAGGAGTGTGATGTTTAAGGTAACACCCAGTATGACACCTAAATGATCGACATGATTACTGTATAACAAGAGTTGCGTAATTTAGTTAAGACTAAATTGATAAAAATTAAAAATAGATAAAACAAGATTAGATTTTTTTTTTTTTTGGTGTTAAGGTAAGGCCTTGCTCATATCTTTATTAGTAATTTTAGTTGTATATATTAATATACTATATATTAAAAATATACTAAGATTGTAAAATACAAAATAAAAACTACATGCAAAAATTAAAGCTTAGACAATATTATCTGCAATCTAAATAGACTATGGTGGTCAAGGCCTATCTAGATTTGTAATGTTAAAATATGATTATAAGATGTGCTATGATTAATCCAAAGTGTTGACTATATGTTAATTTTCCTAATAGCTTGTCCAATTGGTGGACAAGTATTAGGACGTAAGTGTAATTGATCTGCTATTCCATATAGACATGAGTATGTGTAATTGTATGTGATCTTTTGTAATGTCTGGTTTGTTGTATCTGTTGTGAAGTATTATGAGTATTACAAGTTTGAAGAGATGTAATATTGTTATTCTTTTTCTAGTTAGAGAGGTCAATGCAGTATAATTTTTATATTTGGTTGTAAATTTGATCATTAATATCAAGAAGTGTTTGAATAATAATTTGCAAAGCTATCTTAGTTGGTATATTGTAGTTATAGATTGTTTCAATTAAAGCTTTGGGTATAAGGCCTTTAAGAATAAGATTTAGATAGAAGGAGTTTGCTTGAAATGATATTTAGTTAAAAGAAGGATGTTTTTGAATTTTTTGAATAAGTTCATAAAATTGACTAATAGATAAGTCAAGATCTGCTTTAGATAAAATGTATTGAATTGATGAATTAATAATGTTTGTTATGAGAGAAGGGTTGAGGCAAGTTAGTATGAGTGAGAGTCAGGAAGGTTATATCGGAAGCAGTTAGTATTTGTAAAGATAGTTGGATAAATGTTGTAAAAAAAAAAGTATGTTGGTAATTCATTTAGTAGAGCTTTGATTTTAAAGACTTTGAATTGGTTAAGTTTGAAACTAATAAAGTTGGATGAGGGTTTTTAGTTATAATTGAGACCATTCATTGTTTCTTTTTTGTGAAGACCACATTGCCAATATATGAGTTTTGCAAATATTTTTGATAAAGTATTGAGTAAGAAGCAGAATAGAATATATATAGATTATTTGTTATATAATTTGTATAGTAAATTTAGATTTATATAGTAAGTAAAAATATAATACTAATAAAATTTTTTAAAAATTTATCAAAATTTTATTAAATTTTTAAAATATATAAATTAAAATAATTTATTTATTATAATAAAAATTATAATATATATTATTTTAAAAAAATTATACTTGTATATATCATAAAAATCTTGGTACTAACTCCAAATTCTTAGTAGTAACATTTTGATTAATTGATTATCATATGATTATCATATAATTTTTATAATAAATTTATAATACTGAATCTTTAAATAAATCTATCTTAATAAATTTTAATCTAAATTTAATAATTTTACTATTATTAAAATCACAAAAATTTGCTTTATAATTTTGCTTAAAAGCTTAAAAATAGTTAAGTTAGTGAAAATATTTTTAAATACCAAAATAAAAAAATTTATAATTAAAATCATATAATAAGTAAACTATGTAAACTTTACCTTTAATCTATTTTATAAATCAAATATAACATTATCAAATTATATACTAAACATTCAAATCTAAGTAAGTTTTAACTACTCTAGTAGGTTTAGATTGCAGATAAATTAGTTTGAATTTTTTTTCTTACATGTAATTTTCAATTTATTTGTTTTGTACAAATAGTAGTAGCTGTATAGTTAGCAGTTCAATAGTTAGCCGTTAGCCCAACCATAGCATATATACATGTAACTATTTTAAATTACTAATAAAGATATAGGCAAGGCCTTACCTTAATACCAAAAAAAAAATTTATTAAAGACTATATAATTTGTGCATATACATTGGGTTTTGAACTATATTTGATATAGAATTAGATGTTGATTATTGGTTTTTCTTTATATTGTAATGATTAGAAGTTTGTTATTATTTAAATTCGTTTATAACTTATGATTTGATTGGCTAATTATCATGTGAAAATACATGAACATCTGTGTAACATTGAACGGTTGATCTTTAATTTTAGCCAATTAAAATTCCGTGTTACAATGGCTTCGTACGACAGAAGTTTAAATGAATTTCGTTTCTCATTTCTTCATTCTCAATATTAAGAACGAGAAACCATGCCGCAGTTTGTATTTAATCCAAACAGACTTAAGATCCATCTCAAGCTAGCTGTTAACCGTCTTAAGCTTGTACAACAAAAGAAAAATGTACTTAATAAACAAGCGCGAAAGGACATTGCTGCCTTACTTGAAAATTCAAAAGAAGAGAGCGCAAAAATACGGGTATGTCATTTTCAACCTAAATTTATAGAGTCACAACGTGGCTCTCGTAATTAATTCAATAGAGAACCTACCATTTTTTTTTACTATACTTTTAATCGTAGGTTGAAGGCATTATTCGAGAAGATTATTATATCGAAGCAATGGAGATGCTGGAACTCTATTGTGAACTTCTTTTGGCAAGATTTGGACTTTTAGAACAAATGAAGTATGTTTTATAGTGTGTATATTTGTCGATTTATGACTAATGCTTTTTGTACTACTAGACATTGCGATCCCTCTATAAGTGAGGCAGTGAATACTTTAATTTATGCAGCGCCCAGATCAGAAATTAAGGAATTAAGTTTGGTGAGTAATAAACAAGCCCTTTTTTTTGCAAATACTTAATGATTAATTTTAATTCAGGGTGAATTTTTTTTTTTAGGTTCGAGATCAACTAATTGCAAAATTTGGAAAAGAATTCGCATTAAATGCGATCGAAAATAAGAATAATTGTGTGAATGAAAAGGTATGCATCAATGTTTTATTGTTTACTATAATAGAGATTAATGTTTTGACTTAGGTTTATCTGTTCGGTTTTCGTTAGCTTATACAAAAGCTCATGTTCAGTACAGCAGATTCTTATTTGGTGAATAGTTATCTTGAGGAGATCGCCAAATCATATAATGTAAATTGGCAATTGGATCCAAGCGTGGAAGATTCATTGTTAGGAGTAAGTCTTTATCTCTTAATTTAGCACGTAACTTGCGTATTATGATGACTTTGACTTATCATGTATGAATCCTTTTGATAGATGGACTTTTTAAATACAAGAAATAAAACGGAACTTACCGCCTTACCAGACATGGAACTACTTTTGTCTTTGAATAATGACAAAGGAGGAAATAGTCAGCTGGTAAGCGGCCTCGATGAAGAAATGTCCAACCACAAATCTCGAAATCTGAAATGATAATTGATTGCTTACTCATTCACCACTTTCAAGTCTTCAATAACTTCGTCCGATTCCGATTGTCTTGTTCTAGACATTCCCTCCCTTCAACCGCCTGACAACAAAAAGAATAATAAACATGATAAACTTGGTAGGCCACCATCACCGTTATTACCACAAGACCTTTCTCAAAACAATTATGTTACACCACCACCACCACCATATTCAGCTAGTAATAACAGCGTCAAAACAACTACGAGAAACTCTATACCAAAATCTACAACTAAATTTACGACTAAATCTACAGACGGCTTACCAGATTTTGATGAATTGGAAAGAAGGTTTGAGGCTTTGAAAAGGAAATAAATGGGGGGTTTTTTTAATGGCAAAATTATTATAATTAGATAATTTCTATTTGTAACAATATACAAGCCCATTATTATTACATAAAATATTTTTCTACAAATATACTAAATAATAACATTGCACTAAATAAGATTGCAAATAAATGTAATCAATGAAGTTTTGTGTATGCAAGTTTATATGAAGAAATATCAAGCGACTTCTAAAAGTGTTTGATTTTAAACCCATTCTGTACAATTTTTGATTTAACTTCTTGTGATGTCGATTTGTCTAGATAATGAATAATAATTAGTTATTGTAAATAATATTGTATTAACAATCCAATTTAAGAAAATGATTTACTTTCTACGTCCGCAATCTTAAGTTTAGTCGTAGGAATTTCGGGAAATTGTTCTTCAAGCTAAGATATTGAGAAACATAATGTACATATTAATCTCTCATTAACAATTGTCATACTTGTTCCTCTTCGATCTGTCTCAATTCCTCTAATATTTCATCTTTGTCTTTACTTGTTATCTTTTCACTTATCAATTCTTCAATTTCTTTTTTTTTGGTATTAAGGTGAGGTTTTGCTTTTATTTTTATTAATAATTTGTTATGGGCAACTACATGAGTTGACACAGGCCGGAGCCAATTTACAAATGAGACTGACTATAAACAAAATTATTGACTAATCTAATTAATCTGCAACCTAAACCTACTAGAGTAGTTAAAACTCACCTGATTTGATAATGTACTATAGTTTATCCATTTACAGGGTTGTGCAACTTACATATCTGGTAATTTTTACTGGACATCAGATATTTCCAAATTGTCCTATACAATGTTGAGTATCTGATGTGACACAGTTATAGTTGTCATTGAACAATGTCCAGTAAGATTGTATAAAACAATTTCCAATGTTCAGTGATATGTTCAATGCTAATTGAGTTTTTATTATTCCAAGTATATGTACATGTGTATCTAAATTTCCCATCCTAATAAAAAAGTAATTACAGCATTTAGGCAGCTGAAATTAGTCTTATATAGTATTGAAATTAATTTTTATATATACTGAAATTATCTGTAAGTAAAATTTAATGTTATTACTAATATCCAAGGTTTTAATATGTGAATTCAATCAATGTAGTTTATTTTAGAAATCAAGCAAATTGATTAGATTCGTATATTCGAATTTTAAATACAGGTCATTATTTTTGTACTTATAGGTTTTTTCTCTTTAGTATTCATGTATAGTATTAATTATCTTTTTATGTATCTAGTAGTTTACAAATTAATTATATAGAGTTTTAAAATCTATATTATATTTAAAACTATCAGCTATTGCTCCAAGCTTTTAAGTATAGTTTAAGACTATTATAAACAGTTTGTTTGCTAAAAACAATAATATGGTAAATCATTTTTTCATAGCTAATAATATGTTTTCTGTTGTTTTTTTATCCTATATCTGATTTTTCTGTTCATTTAAACTTTGTTATAATTCAGTAATTTGTAATTTAAAAATCCTAATTTTTCTAGTTTATATAAACTTTTATTATACAATATGTCTTGAATTACTATAATTAGTAATTTCTTCTAACCTTAATTAAGTAAACTAAAATTGAACCTTTATTGGCCTACTGTTATGAATATATGTCAAATTGGATATTTGCAACTGTTTAACTTTTCTTGAATTATAATATGTAACAATATCTTATATAACATTAAAGAAAACCAAAAAAAAAATTAGTTAACAGTATAATACAAAATAAAAACTTTATAATCTATCTTTAAACTTAAAAATATATAATTAATTATTAATGACAGTGCATATTAATTCTCATTCTAGTTTATTTTTGTTATTATGCAAATTATGTAACATAAGAAAGAAAAATCACTATATTGGCTTACTAAATACTTTTATGTTATATCAAATAAGTGAACAAATAAAAGTAATCAAAAATGTATTTGTAAAGTCTGTATAAAAACAGTAAAAAGTGATTTTGCTTTACAAACAAAAAGTATGAAAATTACAAATACTTTACATTATTGTGCTAATCATCTTAAAGGTTGTTCTTATTTTGTACAAAACATTTATTTGAACAAATATCAATATGACTATGTCTTCAACCTTAAAAAAACATATAGCAGTGTCTTATACAGAAGAAGAAAATGATGATGGTTCAATTTCAATAACATCAACTCATTTTACTAATTTATTATTTGTCTTTAATAATATTTTATTCTCTTTAAAAAAACAAACAATGTTATTACAATATGTTGGTCAATTACTTAATGCTTTTGAAGTTCCTAAATTTGAATGCTTTATACTTTGAGCTATAATTTCAGCTAAATTTGTATTTAAATAGATAGAAAATCTTAAAATTAAAAAATTATTTTAATTTGTTTCTTTATATTTAAAATTATCTAACCAAAGATTACTTAGCAATCATATTTTAATGAATGCAACTAATGAAGTTCAAACAACAATTCAAGAACTTGTTTGCAAAAATAAAATTAATATTACTATTGTCTTTGATGGTTGGTGCAATGTTGTAAATTAAAAATTGATAGACATCATTTTTTTTATATCTTTAAAAGAAACTTTAATTTGGAAAACAAAAGATATAGTATTAAAAGATAATGAAAAGAAGAAATAGTTTTTAGAATTTAAAATCTTTTTAAAGAGACAAAAAAATTAAATATAAGAGCAAATTGTCTTGTAACTGATTTAGCTAGATTATATATAGCAGCTCATTATTATTTAAAATATGAAATATATAACAAGGTATTTATTTCTTGTTTTGCACATCAGATCAATTGTTGTATTAGTAATATATTTAAAGAATCTGTAATATTCAAAATACAAATAAACATGCAATTCATATTATTATTTTTTTTTACTATTTTGTATATTTTATAGCTAAGCTTCATAATGAACAAATGAACATTTTAAAAAAAATATTAATTTAGTCACACCAAGTATAACTAGATAAAATAGTTATTTTGAATATTTTGATAACATTCTTAAAAGCAAGTATCTGTTAAAAATAAGTTTTATTATTATTATTATTATTATTATTTAATGTTAAGGCAAGTAATTGTGACTTAGGAGTTTATTGATAATCAGTTGGCATATAACTATTGTGTACAACAGCTACAGAGGCAATTATAGAAATAGTATACAACTAGTTATTTATACAACTTTAGTCATTGTTTATTTTAAGTAATCTGCTCGAAGGTTTTACACTAGTTGCCATACCTAGAACCTATCTGTAGGTTCTCTATTTAAATACTCTAGTTCCTATATCCACCCCTACTCTATCAACTGCAGCTATTGCTACAAATATACCATGGTTACTAAGTCATATTTAACTTTATACTAAGCCTACCAGAGCCTTCTATATCTCATACTTACAGCTAACTCAGTACCACTCTGGCCTAGACCATCACTTACAGTCAAGGCTAACCATTAAACTGTTATACTCTTGTAAAGTTCACAAGGATTCTGATATCTTCTTTTCCTAACTTCTATTCCCTACTTTTGAACCTACAAGACCCATAAGACTTCACAAACTACCAATCCAGATGGTCTATCTGGCAAACTTGACAGTCTGATTAGTATATGCTCCTCTATACATGTTGTTGTCCGATCTATCTGAAGTTCTAGTAATCCTTTTTTGGGGCCTTCTGATGGTTTGGTAATACTATCGAAAGTCTATGCTACCTCTTTACTCAGGATTTTTAAGTAGGTTTCCAATTCTTCAGTTTCTTTACTTTCTGCACCCAGTGATCTTATTATAAGTTTGCACTGAAGTCTTATACAATACCAGTTATTAACATTCTTCTATATAGATATAATGTTACAATTTGCATAGATACTCTGAGCTCCCATTCAAGATAGTACAACAAAGGTTACAGATATACTAATTTAACTGATTGACAGAAATAGTTACTATAACACAGACCTTATTTTCCAAAATTCAGCATTCATAAGATTTGAACTCTAGATCTGCTATTTGGAGGTTGACAACCTGACCACTTCACTAGGTTGCCACACTTCTAGTTTTTTATTATTAAATCATTAAAGAATTTATTTAGTAGGTAAATCTATATAATTGCAAGAGTAATTTTAAGAATTTTAATAAAATACTAGTATGATTGCTTAAGTTTTGTATTTTTTTTTAAAAAAAAAAAGCTGTTGGCCTCTTGGAAATTTGCTAAAACATATTAAATATATAAGCTTCAAAGCACAAAACCTTTTTAGATTTTTTTTAAACAAATATTTTTAATTTTAAAAAGTTTCTACTAAATAGAAATCTTTTAATATTTTTTTTATTTTTAAAAAATCAAATTAAAACTATACACTTATTTAAATATGTCTATATTTATTATCAAATCTTTTAAAAAAATTTTTTTAAAAAATTTTATATTTAGACTAGACAAAATTATTACCTTCAACAACCTACTTTCTAATTTTAATTTTACTGCTTCTAAAAACTTCTTTATTTATATTTTAATTCAAATCTTATATAATATAATTAAATACTACAAAGCTAATAACAAAGAAGCTTGAATATTATTTTAAGATATGTCTAAAGCCTTTGATAAAATTAATATTACAAGACTTTAAAATGCCTACAAATAAATTGGCATCCTAATTTCTAGTATAAATCTTATTACAGAATTATATACTTTTTGACTTATTAAGATTATTACTAATTATAATCTTAACCAAACTGTTGGAATTTCCAGATTTCAGAAGAAAATAGTACATGCTGGCAAATATGTAAACCAAAGGCATATAGTTATGATCTACCTTTCTGGACTATCTGGAATGGCAACTTAATGGAACTTAAATTGAATACCAAAGTAGTAGGAATATGTTATAAAATCAGTACCAAAATTAGAATGAACTCTATAAGAGCATAGTAGTTTAATAATATGCTCTAATTGCTAGTATTGGTTTTGGCCATAATAATATCAAGTTAGCTATAAGAATGAAATATAAAAGATTCTAAAAAGTTTAGAACAAAGTTAAAGATTTCAAAGAATTGCTTTAAAGACTTAGTGGCTATAGTATATTTTCACTGACATTGGCTAAGATTATTGGTAGTCAGAGATAGATAAGTAGATATAGAAACTAAAATAATTAAATAGAAAATCTACAAGCAGGTTCCAGATATAGCAGCTAGTGTAGAACCTTCAGGTGAACTACTTAAATTAGACAATAACTAAAGTTGTATGGATGGCTAGTTGTACACTTTTTCTATAATTGCCCCTTGTAGTTATAATGCAACCATTAGCCAAATATACTATCAATAAAATTCTAAGTTACAAGTACTTATCTTAATATTAAAAAATAATAAAAAACTAATTATAATCTTATATAACCAATTCAAATTAAATCTGAAATAGAGCAAGAAGAAACCTATTTACTTTTATTTTAAAAAATTTATTATAATTCTATTTTTTTCTTTATTAATCAAAAATATAAAAATTAATTTCTCAAAATATCTGTACAATTATCTATTAATATTATTTCTAATACTTCTTCTTAATTAATTACTATTTCTCTATTAAACTATATAAATAATATTACTTGGCATTGTGAAAACCTATCTACAATAAAAATATACTTAATAATATATTTATTTTTTATAAATTTAACAATATTGAAATAAACACTTTCAAATTTGATCTTCTTCACATTAAATCCAAATTATCTAACTTATCTTTAACTATTTTTATTATCAATAATCAAACTATTTTTTCTAGAAAAGTTCAAGATATTATTTAATATCTAGGCATATTTTATAATGAAAATAGCTTTTCAAAACTAAGTTTTAATATTATTTTTAACAAAATTAAAAACTTTCTCAATTTTATTAAATATAAAAAAATTATATTTTTACAAATTTTAGTTTATTTTAATTTTATTCTTCAACTTTTTCTAAAATACTTATTACAAATAACTTTAATTTACAAAAATACTTAAACTAAACTTTTTTATATTTTCATTATTCAATCTAAAAAAATACTAACAGTAAAAAATACTAACAATATTACTCTTACTAACCTACTAACTCTTAATAATATTATATAAAAACTAAGTGCTTTTAATATTAAATATATCTTTAATTTTATATCTTTACTTAATATTATTAGTATTCTTTAAATTAAGGTTTCCTCCAACCTATCCTAGCTAGAAAATAATTTGAAACAATTATCTATAGCACTTATTAGGAAATAGGAGGTGTAATGTCACATTGGGTGTCTTTTTAGCAACACAAATGTAGTTTAGAAATCTTTATTTTAGAAATTTTCTTCTGTAATTAAATTTCTTATTGTATCTTAAAGTTTCTACTATGATATTATATAAATAAAAAAAAAAAAAAAAAAAAAAAAAAAAAAAGTATTCTTTAAATTAAAGCTTGGCCTCTTAAAATCTAGTAATTTAAACTTATAATAAATATACTTAATATTTATTATTACAAAATACAAAACTTTACTCTAATTTTTTATTTTTACCAACTTGCAAAATACAATATTTCATTTTTAAACTTTCTATTCTTATTAAAAATCTTTACTAATTATTATACAATATATAAAATATTCTCTTTAAAACTATCTATTCTAATTATTAAAAGTTTAAAAAACAATAAAAGTCTCTTTTTTAAACAAACATAATAGTAGATAATTTATATTTTCTTCTATAGCATGATATATATTTATAGATAAACAAATCTATATAAAGCTATTAATTAACATAATTTATACAAATCTTTTTTTTTAACTAAAACAACAATATTACTATAATTTGGCCTCATCTAACTCTTTCTTTTAAAAACTCTTTTATTAACTTAATAGATCTTTTTTTTTTATTTCAACTTATCTTTTTTCTTACAAAATTTTCTATAATAATAATTAGCCAAACTTTCTTTCTCAACAAACTTATTTTTAACAAACTAACTTCTACTAACTCTATAATCATTCATCTGAATTTACTATAATCACTTCTACCTTATATTTAATAATCTCAAACCTTCAATTTATTAGTATTACTTACAATCAACTTAAACTTACTAATAACTTACTACAAATTGGCTTTAATAAAATTCTTTTACTTATTCATATTAACAATTATATATTCTAAACTCTTATCTCTTTTTTATTCTTTAGTAAATTTAACTTTTTCTAAAATACAACTTATTTAATAAACTATCAAATTAATTTATATCAAAATCAATTAATCAAATTCTATTCTTTAATTAAAAATTTTAACTTAGACAATCTAATTTTTTATACAGATATTTCTATTAAAAACTACTAAATATTATATATTAAATCAAATATAAGTTAAATTTGTAAAATGAATACTAATATAAATTTTAATGCAAATACAAAATTATATACTAATGCTAATCATACTAAACTTGAAACAGTCTTATTATTTTTTTTAGTTATTTTATCAAATATTACTATTATAATTCATCTTAATAACCAAACAATAATTAAAAACTTACAACATATCTTCTCTCTAAAACACTACATATTAAAAATTAAGATATTATCTTTTTTATTAATTTCTCAAAATTCTTAAAATCTTAATATACAATTTTTAAAAATTAAATTATATTTAGATTAATTTTATAACCAAACTAACTCTCTAACTAAATAAAGAACTTCTAAATCTATTTTTAAACTATTATTATCAACTACTTCAATCTACTTTTTATAAAATAATTATTTTATACCTTTTAAATTTTGTATTTTTATTAAAAATATTATTATAATTTAAGAGTTTTTATTCTAATTCACACTTAAACACTTTTAAAACATCTTAGAAACTAACTAGAATCTTAATTTTTAAATAATCAAATTTATAGAACATAATATACAAAAATATTCTTTTTATATCAAAATTCTTAAAAACAATCTGCCTATTATGAAAAATCTTAATATTTGATATCTTCACTTATACACAACATTAATCTGTTCTTAATATACAAAACTTGAAGATACACTTTATCTTATTCTTTATATAGACAATAATATTAATATAAACTAAACAATTTTTAATATAATCTAATTAATACTTATTTCACTGAAAATGTAGTAACTTAGTAAAGTGGTTAAGTTGTCAACCCTCCAAGTAATAGGTTGAATGTTCAAAACTTACTGACAGTAAAAATTTGAAAAACCACCTATGTTATATTAGTATTACAAAAGGTAAGTAGTATTATGACAATAGCAATCTATCGATCAGTTGGGATTAGTACCTGTAACACAGTTGTACCAGATAACTGGCAAGTCATAAGGCATCTGCACAATGTTGGAGTTATACAAAAAAATGCAAACTAGTATCAAGTGGTGCAAACCCAAGATAAGTCCTTGTGGCTGTATAAATTTATAAGCTAAGAAAACTAGAGCCTACTTGAAAAGACCTAAGTAGAGAGGTGCACAGATATTTAACAATACTACTGTAAAGGCTAGACCTAGAAAATAGATACAAATGTAAAAGGAATCAGATAGACAAGAATATCAGGTAAAGGATACCACTAATTAGACTATTAGAAGTTTTGAACCAAAAGAAAAGAATCTTAAAAGGCAGACCTTGAGATACCAAAAACAGATCATAGTTCTATCAGGCTATCTGAATTAAGAATCTGAGGTCAGAAACAGGAGTATATTACAAGTACTAAGAATATGCTATAAAGTTAATTCTAGGGTCTAAATAAACTCTGCAAAGGCAAGCCCTGTTAACAAGAGACTGAATATGGATAGTTAGTTAGCAAAAAGGCCCTTTGAAGCACTACAGTCAAGTGACGTACTCTAAAATATATAATGGCTTAACAGATGTACAGACAGAAAGGTCATAGTTAGGTTAAACAGCATTTAGATGTATGGGAACTTGTATGTATTTGTCAGTATAAGTATAAGAATTGGAGTGTTTAAATAGATAATCTTCTAGTAGATTGCAAGTATAGCAGCTAGTGTAGAACCTGCTATGTAGGCAAACTACTTAAAATAGATAACTAAAAGTTGTATATGTGACTAGTTGTATACTTATCTTATACAAGTTATATAATCATAATTAAAATGCAATAAAGGCAATAGTTACCAATAACTATGGCCTTAGAGGAAAAAAAAACAAATACTTATTTTACTTCAAATACTTAATAGTTTAGTATTTTTTATTTTTAATATAATTATAAACTTTACAGCTAACTCTACTAATTTTAATTACTAATTAATTTTATATATCTTATTCAACATCTTTTCTATAACAGTTTACAATAATAGGGATGAGATCTTATAGCCTAGTAGTCTAGGTGCCTCTCCCTCTATAGACAAAGTCAATGGTTCAATTCCAACTGAAGGCAAAAACTTTGTAATCTACAGAAGCATATGAATGTATATGAAGCCCTGTGGCATAAGTCTATATAAATAGAAAATCAGTATATAAGGAAGTTCCCAGAAAGAAGTTTTTTGATATAGAAAGTTGGTGCTTGATGTGAGAAAAGCAGTAAACATACCAGAAATAGAGAGAAGATGCACTAGCGAGTGATACAATGAATATAAAAGGAAACTATAGAAAAGAAATAGACTTACTAAAACTTGAATACCTCTGGCACCAAAACCAGTTTAGTAGATATGAGATACACTAACACAGATAAAATCTAAGAAGGGTAATCTTGGTACCATACTTAGTAAGTTTGCATCAAGAGTAAATTTGAAGAACTATAGATATTCGGTAACATCTAATGAGGTGGTATCTTGATATAAATAATAATTAGATAGCCCTAACCTGATATGTCTATGTAGTAATAGAAGGTTGTAATGCATAGAATTGAAAATTAGAAAGTTTAAATAGAGGGTTTACAGGTGGATCTCAGGTATGGTAGCTAGTAGGTAACCCTCAGGCAGAACTCTTAATTAGATAATAACTAAAGTTATATGTATGATTAGTTATACTTTTATTAATAAACTATATATTCATTAATAACTAGATATTACTTAATAAAAGACAGACAGGCAAGATTGCTGCTTATAACAAAAAAAAAAAAAAAACAGTCTACAATAATATTAAAACTCTTTTAAACAAATAAATAAATATCTTTTTGATTAATCTTGTTAAATCAAAAAACTCTCCTTACTGATCTTCGATTCCAAAAAAACTAGAAAAAACAAACTCAAATACAACAGAAAATAGACTAGCAAACACCCTTTAGACAACTAACAAAAAAGCTATATTAGAAAAAAATATATATAATACAGTAAAAGTTAGAAGACAAAGAAAACTGTACTAAGATATTAACAAGAAACAGCAATCTTTTCGACAAAAAAGTAGAAAATTTTGGAGAATTGGCATTATCCTAAAAAATAAAAAACAAAACACATGATAACTGTAGCAACAACAAACAATAACAAACAAATAGGTCTTGTGTCTAATTAGGAAATAGCAAGCACTATTATAGAACTAGTAACATAGTACTAACAAGATACTAACAAATATTACAAAGGTTAATTATAGATACAGATTAGACTAAAAAGAAAGATCTCGATCCAATCATTAGAATATAAACTAATGAATAAAATTTGCAACACAGATATCATATTCTATATTAGAGGAATAGGAAATAAAAACTGAAGATATGTAGACTGTAGAATTCTGAACCAAGTTCTTAGAACTCCTACACAAAACCCAAGTAACATAGAGCATATTGCTAAAGAATTAGCAATATATGACCCAAAACATATTATACCATATGATATGTTAGTATATAGTCAAATACTAGAAACATTAAGAATAGCAAAAACAAGATAACTTAAAGAAAAAATAATCGATGAGTGGACAATAAAGCTTAAGTCAATAAGCTTCAATCTGAACTTGTTTGAATACAATACAAATATAAACAAAGCAATAATACATCAAGAAGAAAGAAGACCAAATGATAAGCAAAGGCTTGGAATATTAGAAACAAATAAAAGGTCTTAGTATCACTATATCACATCATCAAAAAAGTCAAATAGTCAATGAATACAAAATGCAAAAAAGTAATGTAATGCAGAGAATAGAGAAAATCAGTAATGACACAAACATAGAATTAGAAAAACAAGAAAAAGAACCAACTGATAAAGAAACTAGCACCACATTTCCAGTATGTATAATTGAGCATAGTTGATGATTTTCAAAAAACAGAATATGCAATAAGAACAAATCCTTTAAGACAAATATGCTAACTTATGCTCTACCAAGTGAATCCAAAGAAAAAAGAGTAAAGTATGTCTAGTGGATCTTAGGAAATAACTATCACATCAAAACAATTAAAGAAGTATTCAAAAATAGGAATAATTGGATAGAAGTAGACTTTGATTGTGAATATAGTAAAGATGTGACAATGGACAGAATCAAGAAAAAAAGAAGGTGAATGACTTAAACTTATTCCAAAAGAAAACAAAAGCAAAAGTCAAGAAACAAAGCATCAAAAGAAACACAATACTAAAAAAGAAGAAGGAAAATATATAAAACAAATAGGAAAAGATAAAGAATCAAGAAGAACAAGAGAAGTAAAAAAACAAGAAAAAGAAAAAAAAGAAAAAAATGCCATAAAGAGAAGTATGGTGATAGAAAATAGTGAAAACAAAGAAAAGGAATTGCAAGAGGAAAAATGGTTAACTATATGAGATCTATCACCAAATATTAATAAAAAAAAGATTAAATATATGTGCAGAAAATTCAAAAACTTGAACATTATACAAGTTAAGAGATCATCATACAAGACATTGGCAGTAATAGTAGTGAGCTTAGAGAAAAAAGAAAATATTCAATAGATACTGCCACTTGGCAATAACAAACTAGCACAGATAACAATTGGAGATAAAGATTATAGCCAAAGAGATAAGCAAGGACAGCATACAGCTAAACTATTAAACATCCTAAGAGGAGCCTTGGAAGTGCTTTTGTTATGATGTCTAAAGAACAAAGGTGCAAAAGCAGTATATATCTCATACAACAGAAATGGAAATCAAAAGAAGTTTGCAATAATCACTTTTGCGAATGCTCTAGCAGCAGAAAAGGCTCAAACAACACCAATATGGTACAATAACCACTGAGTAAGTTGGGAAAATTCTAAAAGTAGAAAAGAACAAGAAAGAGATAAGTTAAGAGAAAGAAAACAAGAAAGATCAAAAGTAAATAGTAAATAACAAGAGGTATCTAAAATCAGAAACATGATGCAAGGAAACCCAAGTAAAAAATATGATGAGATAGGTTTAGACCCCCAGATACAAAATATAGAAGAATGCTTAGAAAACAAAAATGCTGATATAGAAATAAAAGAAAATGACCTAAAGAAAAGAAAAACTAAAGCAGTCCTGCAAGATCAAGCAAGAACAGTACAAGTAGAAGATGTTCTATATCAAATTTTGGATAGACTAGACAAAATAGAGGAAATGCAGCTAGGTATAAGAAGAGATCTAACTGATCACTCCTAAGGGTGCTACAGTTGAATTAATGGACATAGACAAGGAGATTGTTGAATTCTTGCAAAATGAAAGAGAGGTGTTTAAAGAAAGAAAAGAAGCAGAAACTCCTTGTCAAGAAGAAGAAATATATAGTAAAGAGAGAGAAAAAGCAAAAAGTACAGAAACAAAATACAGATTACTAAAAGAAAAATAAAAAGACAGAAAAAAAGGAATAAAACTAGCATGTCACAATGTGAACAGACTAAAAACCAAAGGCTGAAAATTAAAAAATCTGCTCAGCTAGGCAGAGAAAGAGGAAATTGCAATATTAGGAATTACAGAAACAAATCTTACAGAAAGAGAAGGAAAGTTTTTAACATAAGTGGCAGGCAAAAGATATGCAGAGTATTAGACAAATGCAGCTATAGATAAAAAGAAAGGTTCAGGCATTAGAATTATAATCGATGAACAATAGAAAAAGCATATAGAGGCAGTTAAAAAAATAAGTGAATATATAATAGATTATACTGTACTTCAAACAATTAGAATTAGTTGTAATTACAGCATATATACCACTAAATGATAAGGTAATTGAAAAAAACATCCAACAAAAAATTGTAGAAATGATTTTAAAAAGGAAGAAACAAACACAAATTATTGTAATGAGTGATTTTAATTACACAGTAGACAATATTTTAGACAGACAACATCTGCAAACAACAAACTACAAAAGATTGTCAATCTTCAATTGGATGAAGAAACAAGATTTCAGAGACACATACAGAGACATAAATCCAATAGATCGACAATACACATGGTCAAATGAAGAAGCAGCAACAAGAATTAATTATATATAGATATCAGATGGTTTAGTCTCAGGTTTACAGAAGGCAGAAATCGAAGAAGTAGAAGAAATTACAGAAAGTGATCACAAGATAGTAACAGCAGAAATATAGATCAAACATATGATAGCAGCTAAAAGCAAGGCAGTGATTAAAAAAAAGAGGCAGTCAAGAACAGTATACTTATATGATCAAACAAAATTAGAAGATTAAGAAAATTATACACAAGAGCTACAGAACTGGTTAGAAGTAAAAGAGGTTCTAAAAGATATCTGCAAGAAAGAACAAGATGAGAAGAAGAAAATAGAGAAGATAAACAATATATAGGATGTAATAGAAGAAGCTATTATTACAGCAGCAAGCAAACATATACCCAAGAAAAAAGTATTTAATATGATAACTAATAGAAAAAGAAGTCAGAAGGAACAGCAACAAGAAGAAAGTATTGTTAAGTTATAGAAACTAATTAAGCATGCAAAAACTAAAAAGATACAAGTAGTAACAGAAGAGGAAAAAAGTAAAGTAAATGAACAATTAAAGATGCTAGGCAAGAAAATCGATACAAAATTACCAAAACTACAAAGACAATAGTCAAATGCATGAATAGAAGATATAAAAGATTAGAGAAAGCTACTATTAGAAAGAAAAAAAAAAGACTAGAAGCAGATACAAAAAAAACAAATAGAAGAGAATATAGATAAAAGATGTGAAATAATCAAAACAGATCAAAGAAAGATGATAGCAAATCTCTTGAATAGGCCTTATAAGAAAATAATGCTTGACAGGTTTATTAAACAATCAGAAGGAAAAACAACTCTAATAACAAGTTCAGAAGATGTCAGAGTAGAAGTAGCAGAACACTACGAAAAACAATTTAGAAAAAGAAATACAAGATTAGAAGAGATGTTGAAAGAGTAGAGAGAAATATACAAACCACAAGTAGACATCAGAGAAGAATGGTACACAGAAGTTAAAGAAGAAATTAAAAAAAAGGAATAAGAAGAAACATTAAGAGAACTGAAGACAGGAACAGCCCTAGGCATATCAGGTATAAGTTATATACTAATAAAGTAAGCAGAAAAGAAAACACAAGAAATATTTAGAAAATTTGCAGACCTATGTCTAGAAGAAGGAAAGATACTAATGAAATGAAAGATAGCACAAGTTTATTCAATATCTAAAGATGTAGAGTAGAAATATAGTTTAAATAACATATAACCGATAGCACTAATAGAAATATTTAGAAAAGTTGTAACAAAGATGTTAGCAAGAAGGCTTGCCAAAGTGTTTACAGAAAAAGAAATATTCAAAGGACCAAATTACACAGGCCTTTCTGATAACTTAACAGAACAATTAGTGCATATTCTCAATATGATAATGGAAGAAGCAAAAGAGAAAGACAAAGAAGTATGAATACTTCTGCAAGATATGAAAAAAGCATTTGACTCAGTTCTATTTGAGAGTCTAAAACTAGCACTGCAAAGGGTTAAAGTGCCTAGAAGAACAATAAAATACATCCTAGATCTGTTTTATGAAAGACAATTAAAAATTATCACAGCTCATGGTCTAACAGAAGAGATAATAGCAGGAAATGGCATAGATCAAGGAGAAGTAATATTTTCATTAATATGATGACTTTTTTATAATCTACAGATCAAAAAAGGAATGCAATGCAATAATATCACAAAGTATCGCCAAGCAGCCATTGCATATGCAGATGATATAATATGGATCACAAATAGTAAAAAACAGCTAATAGAAATATTAAAAATAGCAGAAAAATTTTTTAAGATGAATGACATAAAGATAAATGAATCTAAATCAAAGCTGTTAATAATAAATACAAAAGTAAAGAAAGAGAAAAGAGAAGTAAGCTTTGGAGAAAGCAAGATAGCAGAAGAAACAAAAAACAAGATAATTCGCTTATTAGGAATATGGCTAAACAACAAAATAAGTAAAGTGCTAGTAAAAAGAAAGCTAAAGGAATAATCAGCCAAACAATAAGAGATTTTAGATATAAAAAGATGACAATGAGTCAAATTGCATATATAAACAATATGGTAATAATACCAAAGTTAAGTTATATGCTACAACTAACAAAAATGTCAGAAAGAAGTATAGATAAAGTGCATCAGCCAATAATAAGTTTAGCGAAGCAGAAGAGTAACCTACAATGAACACTAGAAAATTGTGTAATGGAATATAAAGATCTTGAAAGCTGTAGAACATTATGACAAGAACTAATATCAAAGCAAATAAGTGACCTAGTAGCAAGACTAAACAAACAAGACAGTCTTGAACAATTAACAAAACTAATAATAACACAAGGTTGCCAGAGAGTGGATTTAACAGAAAATATATGGAAAATAGAGAAGATGCCAGAAAATATAGAAGAGTAAAAAAGTAACTTAGCTTGTCTGACATTACTAAAAGTAAGAAAACTTAACATAAATGTAAGGATGGAAGGCAACTTATAGACAATGTTTGAACATAGAACCAAAATAAGAAAACTTATAGATATATAATTGCAGAAAAGAAGTAGTACCAGAATAAATGAAGCAGGCTTAATATATCTAAACCAGCTGATAGATGCAAAAGAAGAAAGATTAATTACATGGCAGCAGCTAAAATGCTAACAAGGTTTATCAAATAAGAGAAAAAAAGCAGAACAGTTCAAAGTGATAGAATAAGAAGTGCTTATTAGACCAGAAAATAGAGAAGTTAAAAGACAATTTAGAACAATCAAACAAAATACTCAAGTAATGAATATGAGATAGGAGTATATTTCAGAAGACAAAAGAAGAAAAGAATAGATAGCACATAATGCACAGAACAATCGACAGCTAGGAAAGATAATTAAGAAGAAAAAGAAAAAAATACTAGTAGAACACTAGCAAATGCAGAGTAAAGAAAGTGAACTAGCTATCGAAATTAGCAGATGTAAAGGTTGTACAAGAGAAAAAGAACATCAAGGAAATACCTGCCAACAGTGAATAAGAGTAAACAACAGAATCAATATGATTTCAGATGCATTGATAAAAAAAGGCAGCAATAAGATCAAAATAGCAATAGATCAAATAACAGAAACAATAAAGATAAATAAACCAA
>CAJVQA010001554.1:0-25097 GCA_910591915.1 Cetraspora pellucida
TATACTAACTTTAAATAGATTGAATAATGTTTCTTCTTCAGATCTTTTCATTATTTTTGATGTTATTTTTAATATATTATTCTCAACAAGAGACATTTGATTCTCAAATACAGAATAAATATCACAAAGAAGTTGTATAGTAATTGTATATTCAAGATCATATAATGTATTTATCTATTATATACTGTATTATAATCATTAAATAAATCATTATTTGGTGGATAGCATATGGGAAATTGATCTTAGATAACAAAATCATTTGTATCTTGAATTATATCATAATATCCTATTTCTTGCCAAAGTTTGATTAGTCTATGCTCCAATAAGATAGCTCTAAAAATAACATTTAATTGTTGATTATTTTCATAACCATTTTGAGGAGGATATTCTTCTAAAATGTTAATCAGGTTATATAGTCATAGTGAAAAGGGTGCAAATTAATATTTTTTAATCAGATTTTCTAATAATACATATTTTTCTTTTAAAACTATACTAGCATTGCTTATAACCTCTGGGCCACCAGAAAGAAAGTGAAAATACTCCATATCATTACTTTTTAAACACACTTCATTGGTTTTATAAATTTCTACAGCTTTAGCAATAATTTGAAAAACTTCTGTATAATTAGCAAAATAAACTCAGTTAATTTTGTTTTTATATGAAACATTATTTTGAATCATAGTTCCGTAAGTTGTCACCATGTATTGTGTTTTTAGTAAAATTAAGCTAGAATCAGAATCACCAAAGCATAATATCATTTGCTGAACAAAATATTATAAAGGTAATACATTCAATTTAAACAAGTTTCAATAAGCTAGATATTTAAAAATTAATGTTTTGTTCTAAATCATGAGTCCTTCTTAAAAGCATAAAACAGTGCATGACATCTACTATAATGATAGACTAACTAATATGTATGAACAGTCATATCATGACTTATTTTATTTCATTCTTTTGAAACTTCTGTTAAAGAGGAAGGATCATTTAATAAAATAAAAATTATTTGTTTAACTTCAATTGGAAACAATTTCATAATTAATTTGAGAACAAAAAAGAATAAAACAATCGATTTATTTATAATTATTAGTTTATAATATATCATATAATTAGTATAACAAAATACATTATTAACTATTATATTTGACTCTTTTACAATTATGAATTGGAGTTTTATTTCCTATTCCTGCATTTTTTATTTCATTTTCTTTTTTAAGAGCAATTATTCTTTCCTTTAAGAAAACTATTTCAGACTCTAACTTTTTATTTCTATTATATAAGATTTCATTATTAATTCTATCTTTCTTGTTTCGTTCAATTGATTCATCTCAACTTTCAGAAGTCTTTTAATTATATCATCTTTGTCTTCAAGTAAATTTGATAATTTTTTATATCTTTCTTTTTTTTTATGTAATTCATTATTCAACAAATATATTTCATTCTTCTATTTTTGAATTTTATTATTTTTTTGACTAATTTCATCTTTAAGGTCTTTTACATTATCACTCTTTTCATCAATCAGTTCATAACATTCATTATGCTTTTTTTGAGTGTTTTAATTTCATTTTCATTATTTACATTTTCATTCTTCAATGCTTCAGTGTGTTCATTTATTTTTTTATTAGAAGATTCATCAATAATTTCTTTTTTAATATTACTTTTATTTAAATCATTTATTTTTTCTTTGACATAAGTCATTTCATTAACAGTTACATTCTTTAAAATCTCTTTTTTAACAAAATGATCATTATTAATAAATGCATTGAAATTCATTTTATCAGTTACAGAAGCTTTGATATTCATAAAAGAATATTGACCATTTGGTAGAAGAACATAAGAATAACCAAATGTTCTGTCATTAAGATTAATACATTCATATCTGTTCAATTCATTTGATTCATTAAATTTAGTAGAACAATAATCATTTGTATCAGTTTCAAAATATATTTTTTCTTCGTTTTTCTTCAGATGAAAGTTGTTGAACTCATTCAGAAATTCAATTCTTATTTTAATAACTTTTTCTAGTTATCATGTTTGTTACAAAAATAAATTTTGAGTATCTATTTTCTGAATTGAACATGAGAATTAGTTTCATGATTTTCTAAACATAGATGAATAAGTAGTATCAAATAGATAATAAAGACTGTCTTATTAGTAATTCTTATTAATTTTTTATTTATCTCCTTTTGGTAATTCTTATAACTACAAAAAACCAACAGACATTTATCTTTTCTTTGTAATTGTATTCTTAAATTTGATATACAAATCCATTGTATAACATTAATATAAATAAAATACATTGATGATCATTTATTACATTTGTGTAATATGATAATTGATGTGACTATTAAGTGTATTAGTATACCTTATTCTATAGATGAACCAAAAAAATAAAGAAATTATAATACTAATTAAGTATGTTAATGAAAAACTATCAGTACTAAAGATTTTAATAAAAAGATATTCAGATATATACAAAAAACTATATTGCATTCTATGTAATAAAGACAAGAAAGAAAACCAAGAACATTTAGCTATATGCAAAAATTATGAAAAAAGATAAGCTATTACAAAAAATTTAACTATTGTCAGAAGTAAAACTGACACCTCTTGAAACCTGCGAAATGGACGTCATTGTGGCATACTTACCTAATTAGAGTTGCCTATGATGATCCATCTGAAACATGTGCGCCCGGCCCCAAAAGATGCCATATGAAAGTACACAAGCCTCCATGCGGGACCCGACCACCCCCCAATTAAAGTAAGGTCAACTTGGACCAACCTGTTGCACTGGGAATGGATGTTGACTTCACCTGTCATACTTGGGTTAGGTGTGAGGCGATGTCAAGGGGGTGTGATTGAAGACAATATGATAAGTTCTGGCCCCAAGATCATGTAACTGAAACATTTCTCCATCGAAGCTATGAGAAATGTTAAAGTAATGAAAGGCTGTGTGGAAGGGTTTAAAGGTTATAACAAATAAGATTAGGAAGTGTTAGTAATAATGAGAAGAGTTGTGGTCTTGCGCAGTCTCTTCTCTTGTTCAATCCATTATAAAAAGAGTGGAATTTTCCCCTCCTGAAAGGTATCCAATACAGTTCAGAGTAGATTGGTATTGAAGTACAAGATTATCGCCCAGAATAGTTCATAATCACCTTAATAATATACTTGTACTGCCCCTACAAAATATTAATAAAGTTAAAAAAGACCCTTTGAACCGACAAATACAATAACACTCTTTAAAATCGTAGTACTTATCTTGTAACACTCCTTAAACGATCACCTTGACCTTGTGTCAAATCATAAAAACTGCCTCTATTATCTTTGAGGAACATTATGCAGCATAACCGATTTTCTAGTGACAATTCATCACATTCGCCTCATCTCTGAATTCATCCATATAACCCATCACACTATCAATTTGGTTTGAATAGTGCTTTCAAAAAATTCATAAAAAGGCAAACAAATTGTATTTACTAAAAATCTTATTAGAAGATTCAATAAAAAAAAGAATTAGCTTTATAAAATATAGAAACCATTTCTAACTTAGGATACAATTCTAACCAACTATAGAAAATCTACCAACTACACTATAATATCTCAACTTTATCATCTATACAAAAACAATATCTCTATTAACAACACTACCTAAAGCAACTAACAACTTACAAACATACTAATCAAATGAATAACATTTATAATTTCATCACAACTTCTAACAACTTAACAACTTTAAGTCTTAAAAACAATAAAATTCTTTTCTTAGAACAATTATTTACAGCTGATAATCACAACCTTCTTTCTTAGAAAAAAATATATCTTAGAACTCTCAAACCTCCATGAGGTCCTACTCCAAAATAGTTTAAAATATTCTCAAACCAAATATCAGATCAACCTATTTTGCACACATGGCCTAGTCTTCAACTCCAATCTATTAATCTATTTTAAATACATTAAATCTTATTACATTCCAATTTGTTACTCTGAAAAACACATAGTCACTTTACATTTTATTATCAGATTGGTATATTGGCAAAATAACTAATACATTTAACTTTTAAGTTCTTTTTCAAAAATACCAAATTACAAATTCAACAACTAACACAATCTATATTTCTCCTATATCAACAATGCTTCAAATAAATTACAAACAAACCATTAATATTAAATGCAAAACACAAAAAAAAAAAAAAAACTTTGAACTCAACATTAACAATCAAGAAATCAAAGCACTTCATAACATTTATGCAGATCTATATAAACCAGCTCCAAAATCTCTACTATTGCTTTCACTATCTTCTTCAGAAATCCTTCTAATACAAAACACAATATCTGACCCATATACCAAAACCAACTCATAAACTTTCACAAAAAATTACTATCTCTCAAACCAACTAATATACATTTTTATATAGATGCTTTTATACTTAATTTACAAACACACAACACCTCTACTAGCATAGCCTGGATGCTGAAAAATAGTATTCAAATTAAATTTAATGCTTCTATAAACCTTGGACCAAACTCAAAATAAGCAAAACTAGCAGCACTCATTCCTTTATTTCTTATCTTACCTTTCAACTATTCTATTTATATTCATTTAAATAGCTTATCTATTATACAAACTCTTACTAATTCAATACCTTATAACTACAACTCTCAAACCAAACAAAACAATTGGGATATTATCCATATTCTAAACTACCTAACCAAACTCAAAAATATCAATTATACTATGCACAAAGTTAAATCATATTTAAATAACACTTTACATAATATTGCTGATGCTTTAGCTAAACAAGGTGCAAAAAAAACAGAACTAAAATATACCTTGATCATTTTTATTTACCTACTTTCTTTATTTAAAAAGAAAGACCAATTACATACAAGCTTCATAAATTCTGCAAAAACATTTTTTTTATTTAAACATTTAACAAACTTTTTTAACTTAAACTACTATGAAATCTTTCAACTATAAACATTCTACTACTTACTGAAATTATTAACTCCCAAAATTCTAATTTAAAATTTTATTCAATTAGAAATAAAATCCTTCTTAATAACTTGCCAACAATGTCAAATTTAAATATTCACTGCCTCCTACTTTATTTAACTCCAAATTGCTCTTATTGTAATCAATATGAAAGCACTAAACATTTGCTTCAATACTTATTTCATACTTACAATCCACAAAACATTCTTATCAATAAAACCACCAATATCTTAAGCTCTTTAAACTTCTCAGAAGCTACATTACACACTATAATTCAAATTCTTAAGTTACAAAATTACTCTCCAAACTCTACTATATATAATTCAATACTTTTACTTATTCAAGGTATAATTACACTTGACCAATATAAACAACTTCAACTAATTCTAAAAAAGCTAACTAACAACTTTCTTATCTCTTTATCTAACTCTCTACTCAACTAGTTCAACCTTACTATTTGGCAAACTCATAATACTAAACAACATGAATAGAAATCAGCACAAGGAATTACTGCTCTTACTAAAAGAAAAAATAATGTCTAATTACCAATTATACAACCTTCTAACTTCAATAACAATATATTTGCATTTAACACCAATATAGACCAATTTATTCTTAAACCTCTTTCTCAAAATTTTACTATATATACCTGCTTTTACTAAATTAAAATAATCTTAAGGGTTCCTTTTACCCTCTTTTGTAGTTAATAATTACAATAGTAGATTTAACTAAAACAGAAAATTAAAAGTTAATATTATGCTAGATGTTGTTATATATATAGCAATGATAGTGTAGTTTAGGAATATTTTATTTATACATTTATATTCAATTGACATACTTATGTATTACTATTTTTTCTACTTGATATTATAAATAAATAAAAAAAATAGAGAAAAGAATAAAATATAGATCCAATAGTTTTAAGAAACTAATACAAAAAAGACTAAAACAATATTACAAAGTCTTATTTAAATTTTTAAAAAAGTTAAAGAATTTTTAATTATATAAATAAATACAACATAAAATAAATTTTTTGAAAAAATATAAGAAATATTGTAAAGTAGTAACCAACTGAAAAAAGACAAATAAAATTACTTTACAGATAAGAAACAAAAAAGAAATACATCAAAAAATAGTACAGTTAGCAGACTGATATATGATATATGAAAGAGGTATAGCAAAAAATTAAAGCCAAACTATAAAGAAAATGAAAAAAAAGAATAAAAAAATACAAAGTTTATAGTTAAGTTCAGATATTAATTTATAAAAAGAAAAATAAAGCTATATTTTTATAGCTCTAATAGCTAGCTTGATATAGCTCTTTGGTTAGATTAATTTTTGGTTAATATAGCAAACTGCTTCTAGGCATTTATAAAAACAGTTAGTAGATATCAAGCCAAAATTTAAGCCAACATTGTACAAAACATATATATAAGAATTTTTAATAAAAGTAGTCAGCAAAATTGCCAAAAATATTTTTTTAAAAAAATATTATATATATCATTATTTAGATTTATTTTATAATTAATGTCAAAATTTTAATTGTATTTAGTATTTTCTCTTTATCAAAAATATTATTTTTATAAAATTTATTTATTAGAATACTATTACTATAAAATTTATTTTCATATATTAATTTATAAAAGTTTTTTTTATACGATTTGTATTATAAATTGTTTATAGCTATTATTATAAATCTTAAATAAATAACTAATTATTTTAGTTAATAGTTTCTCTTTATTTAACTAGCTTTTGTTTCAAAATGCTATTTATATATTTTATTAAATCTTGTAATTAAGAGTATCTTAGATACCTATTTATAAACTTAATTAATGACTATAATGTAATTAATTCTTTGATTACTTATATTACAAACTTCTTTTTAATATCTAATTACAATGTAGTCAAAGATAATTCAATCATATAAAAAAATCAAAGAGAAAAGATACAACTTTAATTGGTTTTTTTGATATAAAGGGCTTTATATATTAGAATATAATAAAATAATTCCTTATATAACATATATATTTGTATTTTTTTAAAAAAATATAAGATAAATTAATAAAATCTATTTGTATAATATATAAAGCCTAATTATAATATAATTACAGTTTTTTAAATCTAAGTATACTTCAAACTAATGCAGTAAACTGCTTTTAAATATTCAAAAAAGCAGCTAAAAAAGAAATTTTAAATTAAAAATGTATATTACTTATATATAAAGATCTTTATAAAGATTTACAATAAAGCTGCTAAAAAGAAAATATATATATATATATAATTTACAGTAATTTTAAATAATCCAATTTTTGGATTTAGGTTACAAATAAAGTTGTTTGAGCTTTAATTCTTGCAAGTAGTTTTTATTTTGTATTTTATAATTTTAGTATATCTTTAATTTCTAGTATATTAATATGTACAACTAAAATTACTAATAAAGATATAAGCAAAGTCTTATCTTAACACTAAAAAAAATAAACTAATTTTACAATATCTGTATTTTAAACAAAAATTCTAGATTTTGGTACTAAATAATAAAATATTAGTTTTTTTATTTTATATACTATATAATTATTTATAAACATTTTTATAATTTTTTATCTAATATATTTCTATTTATTATAAACTGTGTTTTATATTTGTTTTTAACTATTATATTAAGTTTTTTATTATAAATTTAATATAAAATTTTTTTAACTATTAATATAAGATTATTTATAATCTTAATAATTATTCTGTAGTTCTTAACAAAATTTTTTCAGTTATAAATTTATTTTTAGTTCAAAAACATAAGTTTTTATTATAGAATAAATTATCATATAAATTTAATAAAATTATTTTTATTTTATTTAATAATTTATAATTTATTAATATTTTTTTTTGTTTAATTTTTAGAAGATTATTTATATATTTTTCATGATTTGATCAAAAATATTTATACTTATGAATATATATTTTATTTTAAAAACAAGATTAAAGTTATAAGCAATACTAAAAAATAAAGCCAATTCTTTAAAAAATAAAAAAAAAACCAAATTTATAAAATAACATTAAAGAATAAACTAATACTTAAGAAAAAAAGAATAAGATTAAAATTATAAATAAAATTAAATATGAAAAAAAACAATCAATTAAAGAAACAAAAACAAAACTCAATAAGATAATACTAAAAAATATAACTAATACTTAAGAAAAATAAGAACAAGATAAGAGTATTTGATATGTTAAAGAACAATATAAATGCTTAAAAATCAAAACTAAAACTAATTATAAAACAATATTAAAAAATAAACTAATGATTAAAAAGATTAAAACAAAATTAAAATTTTAAGTAAAATTAAGTATGCTAAAAAAAATAATTATTTAAAGAACTAAAAACAAAACCAACTAAGATATTGTTAAAGAAAACTAATACTTATAGAAAATAAAAACAAGATTGGAATTTAAGTATGTTAAAAAAAACAAATACTTAAAAAACAAGAATAAATTAAATAATAAAATAATATAAAAAATAAATTAATATTAAAAAAAATATAAATAAGATAAGAATAATTAAATATACTAAAAAATAATAATACTTAATAAAACCAATTATAAAATAATACCAAAAAATAAAACTAATATTAAGAAAAAAAAACAAAATTAAAGTAATTAAACATATTAAAAAAAAGCAACTACTTAAAAAAAATAAGAACAAACTTAGTTATAAAGCAGTGTCAAAGAAATAATACTAGTACTAAATAAAAATAAGAATAAGATTAGTTATTTTAAAGAAAAATTATAAGTATTACTAATATTAAATATAAAAACTAATATATTATAATAATACAAGATAGAACTACTCTAAAATTCCCTATTTATAGAGTAGCTAATGGGTTGTTAGCATAATGTAGAACATCACAACACTTGAAAGAAGCATTGGATTTAGTGAGTATAAGGTAGGTTTTTTTTTATTATATCCTATTCTATATTCTGTATGTTCTCTTGTATTCTATTCTAAATGCATTACTTATATACTTTTTCTCTATTTGCTAAATACACTATTTATACTATATATACTATATATGCCATATATGTTATATATGCTACATCTACTATATGTGCTATATATGATATATATGCTATATACACTATATCTACTAATTATGCTATATACCCTATATCTACTAATTATGCTATACATATACTATATCTATTAATTAATATTTATTACTGTTTAATTATGTCTTTAATAAATTATTAATGATTCTATTTTAGATTGTGACAATATAATATAAAGTTACATTGAATAAAAAACTAACAAAAGATATAAAATCAATATTTATAAAAAAATATTTATATATACCAAATATCAAGAAAAAAAGATAAAACAAAAGTAACAAAGAGTTTTTTTATACTTTTGCTTATAATTATATTATTATGTAATTATATTATTATATATTTGCTAAAACTTTATTTTAATTTTAATAATTTTATATCAAATTACAACTTATATATATTAGATAGCCAATTATCAAATGATACACATTACCTAGAAATCAACATTTAATATATGTTAAATTAGATTTAATACAAGTATTGATTTGAGACACAGCATACACAAGTATAATTTTTTTAAAATAATATATATTATTATTGCAAAGTAGTTTTTTACTATAGTGCTGTATATTATATTATTATAGTTATTTATATTTATTATTATATTTTATAAAATATTATTATTAGTTATTAGTATAATATATTATAATATATAGTAGTTAGATAAAAAGATCTTTAATTGGCTATTAGAACTATAGTACAGCACATGAATTGAGTAACATTTGTGATATCACTATTGTTATACAAGTTTCAAATACTTTTACACAAGTTTCATATATCCTAGTACTAAATTACTATATCAAATATCACAGTACAAGAAGCTTAAGTATTCTTTACATAATTTCCAAATATCTCTACACAATCCCAAATGTTTCTGCACAATCTCCAAGTATTCCTTCATAATCCAAAATGTTCTAGTACAGATCCAAGTACCTTGACACATACTTCAAGTGTTTCAAGTATAAGTGACAAATATTATTTCAACTATCTCTGTACAAACTTTACTTATTACTACACAAATCTCCATTACCCCCACTAGGTAAAAAGATATATAAAAGATACTTTTCCTCTTTCTAATCAATTCTAAATTTCTATATTTCAATTTAAACATAATGATCTTTTAATTGTAAAATATGATATTCTCCTTCAAGAGTATTCCTACAGGCAAATTTGTTACCATGTATGTTGTTAATAAAAAATTAATCTATATATTGTTATTATCTTAAACCATTTACCTACTGCTATATAGTAAAATAAACTACTAAACCTTTACCCTGTATATATTTGCAATAATTAATCACTATACCAGGTGACCTTTTTACTTAGTTGTATTGTACCAAGAAGGTTGCAACCCTGTAACATTATAAAATTTTATTATAATAGATAAATCATTTTAATTTATATATTCTAAAAATTACCTTTAAAAACCCTTTACATACCCCGCCTAAAACTCTTTCGAAACACTCCTTAACCATTGCCTTAGACCTGTCCCAGATCATTCAGCCTCTTAATACGTTAAGGAACATTACGCAGCATAACCTTTTCTCAAGTGACAATTCGTCGCTTCTTTGGGCTTTGTGTGTGTATTAGTGACCGTATACCAGCCCATAATAATATTTAATTTGAAACTCAAACTTTGATACAAACATAAAAAATATAAAAATTGGCTAGCACATCTCTTCATTAATGATTTGCTAAACGCTAAAATTATTATTATTTGATTAGAAACTTATTGGCAGTAATGGGCATGTGATTCAATGAGTTTACACTTAGTGAAAGGATTAATTTAACTAAGTATTCAGAAAATAAACATGTTTTTTTATTTATCAGAATTAGATATTGGTTTAACCGGAAACATTTTCATCTTAAGTATATAGGACTAAATTTTAAAAAATTCGTTGCAGTCAGATGTCGTTATACAGTATACAAAAATTTTCAATGATTAAAATATAATTCTACTTTAATAGATTAGCATCATAATTATTTAACAATTCTTCACATTTTTCCCAAAATTTTTTAGCTAATTCTTCGTCTAATGCTTGCCCTGTTAATTTGAATTCTTTAGCATCCTCAAAATATTTTCCACCCTCATCGATTTTTGGGTCTAAAGCGGGGTATATTACATTTTTTGCACCAGTATCAGGTGAGTTAGCGAATGCGAAGACAAAACGTTGAAATAGTCCCCCACCACCAATGTTTGATTTTATAAATCCCGGATGACATGCGGTGGACGTAACGTCTAAGTTATTGTAAAATCAATGTAAAATCAGTAATAAATATGAGTATAAAAAAATATTTATAAAATAATTATAAAAGAAAGTTTCATATATTATATAATAAAAGTATGACAGAACTATTTACTTGAACCTTGTAAGCGACGATTAAGTTCGTTACTGTATACAACGTTCTAAAAATTTGTCAGATATAATTAGTCATAAAAACCAACAGTCTATTATATGTAATTTCTTAAATGCATCAACTATTTTACTGACCATTAACTTTGTATTTGAATACAATTTCATAAAACTACAAGATTTTTCACCGTTGAGATTATCATATTCAATTTTACCAACTCTTGAAGAATTTGAACTTGTATGAATTATTTTACACGGAGATTCCGGTGTTGCAGTGTCTTTTATGGTTGAGATCAGAAGTGAAGTCAGGAGAAAGTGAGAAAGATGGTTAACCTTGTTTCAAAAGGGCGTTATTAAAAGTTATTAAGAATTTGTTAGTCAAATGAAAAAGAAAAAAATTCTTAATCTGAATTTACTTGAAATTGTTGTTCAAAATTGTCCTTTGTTTTGACCACACCTAGGCAAAAGACACCTATTTTCCCATTGATAATTAGATTCAAAATTAATAATATAATACAATCTTATCTAACCAAACAGTATACACACCAGCATTATTCCACAAACAGTGTAATTCTCCAACCTCTTTAATAAATTTATCGACGAAATTCTTTACACTATGCAGGTCTGCCATATCAATATCCCATAATTCGACACATTCAACATTTCCATCCTTAGATGATTTGATATATTCCAGGAGAATTTCGCCTTTTTTTCGATTACGAACTGGAAGTACTAAGCGCTTTGGATTATATGATGAGATTATTCGAGCTAAACTTTTACCAACTCCTAAAAAAAAAAATCAAACGTTACTAATTACGAAAGAAATTTTCGCTTAGGTAAAAGAAAAAAACTAAGTAAAAAAGAATTGATAAACCATCTGTAGAGCCAGTAATTATAACGACTTTATTTGATAAGTCAAAGGAATCGATATTTGACTGATTTGAACCCATTTCGATGAAGCACGTATGTGTCACATCTGAAGTTGGAGTTGCCACTTTAGATATTTAAAGTAATGCATTTTAGTATCTCACCTTTTCCGGCACGTGATTTTTGGCCAATTAGATCGAAGGATCAGGTGTAATGTAAAATCAAACCATTCGAATTAAGCGAAAGATTTTAAAGTAATAAACATCATATTTAGAGTTAGGATTGAGGATAAGAAAGGTCATAGCTTACACTAAACTTTCACGAGGAATTTTTTTTATTAGAACACAAAAGGCAGTTTCATAGGTAAAATTTCGAGTTAATAGCGATTTTTAAAAAAGACGTGATTTCCACGTTACACCTTCTCCTCCAATCTAATTGACCATGGTCACGTGCCGGAAAAATCTTGTGGGTGAGCTACGGGGGTTGATATCTAAAGTGGCAATTTCAGATAGGTGATACTACATTGATATATTTTAATTACAACAATAAATAAATCCTGTAAAATTTCGTAAGGTCACATAATAATTAAATTCTTTACGACTATACTAGTTAATATATATATTGTGAGTACTGTATTGTTGTGAAATAACGCTCTGGCCTTTATTTAAGGACACATTACTTTAAGAGAGCTAATAACTAATTTAGCTGAAGACTTTTAATAACAAAAAATCATAATTCACATTTGGTTTAATTAATAATAATAAAAAAGAATGAAGTATGATATTTAATCTATTGAATAGTCTAAAAGTTAATTTTAATAATAATTTGTGATATTAAAATAGAAGATAAGGGTAACCTAGAAGAAAAACTATAAGATAAGTTAGTAGAAGATATAGTTGAGACTATGCAAGATATAAAATACAGTATGAAATCTATATTTGTTTATATATTTGCTAGTTTTGTAAAAAAAAAGTTGGGGTGTAGTGATCTAATAAAGTGGTCAGATTGTCAACTTCCAAGTGGCAGGTCTAGAGTTCAAATTTCATAGATGACGAATTTTGAAAAATAGGTCTGTATTATAGTAACTGTCTTTGTAGATTAGTTGAATTAGTATATCTATAACCTTTGTTGCATCATTTTAAATAGAAGCTCAGAACATCTATGTAAAGTTTAATATTATATTCACATAGAGGAATGTCAATAACTGGTGTTATATAAGATTTTAGTGTAAACCCATAATAAGACCACTAGGCACAGAAAGTAAAGGAACTAAAGAGTCAGAAATCCACTTGAAAATCCCAAGTAAAGAGGTAGTATGGACTTTCAACAGTACTACTGAACTATCAAAAGGCCTAAAAAAGGATTACTAGGATAACTAAAATGAATTAGATGACAATATATATAAAGAAACACTAGTGTTATGGCCTAAACCAAAACTTTCAGCCAGGCAAAACTTCTGAAACCTCCGAAACCTAGTTTCGCCCAAGGTACCAAGTCTGAAACTGGGTGAAACTTCTGAAACTAGGTGAAATGTCTGAAACTGGGTAAAACTTCTGAAACTGGGTGAAATGTCTGAAACTGGGTGAAATGTCCGAAACTAGGTAAAACCTCCAAAACTAGGCAAAACATCTGAAACATCGAAACTGGGTGAAACTAGGTAAAACTAGGTGAAGCATGATCTTATCTCTATTAAAATTAACATATCATATGACTTAGACTTTGATACGACGATTTTTAAAGTCATGTGACCTCTACACTTAAATTTGACTAATGGAATTTCTAAATGTCATGTGACTATCACACATAAAATTGACCAATGAAATTTTCAAAAGTCATGTGACCACTGCTCCTAATATTGATCAATGAAATTTTTAGAAATTTAATTAGTCGATTTTAAATGCAGCAGTCACATGACTTTAAAAAAATCGTTGCATAGAAGTCTGCATCATGTAATATGTTAATTTTGATTAAGTTTCGCCAAGTTTTAGACATTTCAGACATTTCATCTAGTTTCAGAAGTTTCATTCAGTTTCAGAGGTTTCACCCAGTTTTGAAAGTTTCACCTAGTTTCAGACATTTCACTCAGTTTCGAACATTTCACACAGTTTTAGACATTTCACCTAGTTTCAGATTTGGGGCGAAACTGAAACTTAAAAGCCAAAACGTTTCAGATTTTGGTAAAAGGTTTAGGCCATAACACTAAGGAGTACATACCAACTAGGTTGCTGGATTCATTAAAGAAAATAAATCTTAGGATACCATATCAGGCTACTGGATTGGTAGTTTGTGAAGTCTTGTAGGTCTTGTAGCTTCATAAGTAGGAAGTAGAAATTAGAAAAAGAAGGTATCAGAGGTTCTAATAAACTTTCCAAAGATATAGCAGTTTAATGGTTAGCTCTGACTTCAAGTGATGGTCTAGGCAGAGCAGTACTGGGTCAGCTATAAGTATGGGATACAGAAGGCTCTGATGAGCTTAGTATAAAGTTAAACATAACTTAGTAACCATTATATATTTGTAGAAATTTTACAGTTGATAAGATAGAGGTAAATACAGAAACTAGAATGTTTAAATAGAGAATTTACAGATAGGTTCTAGGTATGGCAACTAGTGTAGAACCTTTAGATGGACTACTTAAAATAGATAATGACTAAAGTTATATAAGTGACTAGTTGTACACTCTTTCTATAATTGTTTTTATAGCTGTTATGTATAATAGTTATATTTCAACTAATTATTAATAAACTTCTGAATCACAATTACTTGCCTTAACATTAAAAAAAAAAAATAATAAAAAAAGTTTAATAAAAAAAATAGTAGTATAATAAAAAATAGAAGTATTATAAATAATAAAAATAAAATAAATAGAAACTAAACTATATAGAGTAAAGATAAAAGAAGGTATATATAAAAAGTTATATAGTTTAAACCTGTTAAGTATAAAAATTTCTTTATATAAATCAGACAAGATTAACAGATATGTTAAGAACTGTTGTATTTAAAATATTGTTAAGAGAATTAAAGATTAAGTAATAAATTGTTTTAGTTAAAGGACAAATAGCTAATAAAGTAAAGAGCTAATTTGGTTATATTGATAACAAGTAAAAAAATAAAAAGAGTTACATTTATAGAAAGTATAAGAAACAGAAAGTTTATCTATAAAAATTTTAACTAAAAAGGTTTTTAGAATAAATAAGTAAAAGTTATAAGCAAAATTTTTTTTTTTATACTTAAGCAATCATACTAGTACTTTATTAAAATTTTTAGAATTACTATTACAATTATATAAATATATCTAACAACTAAGTCTAGCATTATCTGGTTACTTTAATAACATCTAAGTGCAACCTGCTGCATTATTTCAAGCAGAAGTAAGCTACTTGTTTGACTACTTAAAGTTCATAATGAAAGAGTCTTTTTCCTTCTATAACAAGTCTCAAAATTGTCTTCCTAGCTTTATTTTCAATTCATTTTTTTTTCTCTTTTGCTTTCTTCTTTTTTTCTTTTATTTCTTGCTAACTAGCTTTTTTTTTTTTGCTTAAATTCTTTTTCTTATAATTTTCTTTTTTTATTTTGTTATTTATTCCTGTTCTTTTTTCTTATACATTGATTTTTTTGTATTATGTTCTCTAAACTTGTTTATAAAAAGTGTTTCAAGCTATTTCTGCTAATATGTTTACAAATTGTTGTCTTGTTTTTATGTTTAGAAATTGTGCTAGTCTTCTTGAATCATTTTTAAAATTAGGATCTTGATTAATACTTTTCTTATTTCTATTTTTTTTATTTCTTTTTTTTAAAAAGCATTATATATAATATATAAGATAGAATTCTGACTTTTTTTTTTCTTTTAATTATTTCTATATTTCTATAATAGATATTTTTTGTATTCTTTTTTAGAAACTTACTTGTTTTTTACATAATGCCAAATATTCTTGTGTTTCTTTGCTTTGTCTTAACATACTTGGCATTTTGCAGCTATATATATATTTAAGTTTTTTTTATTAAGATCAAAAGTTTGTCTAATACATATTTTATAAAAACACTTCTTCTTATACTAATTTTTCTTGTTATACAATATACTTTTTTGGTTGTCTTTTGTCTTTTTCAAAAATATGGCTAATCATAAATCATTATTTCTGTTACTGGTTCTAGATTTTTGATTACTGTTGTTTTTTTCTATTTTGCATCTAGCCTAGTATTTGTTACTAGCTTATATAGAAGTCTTGTTAGCATGTCTATTTATCTGTTTTCCTATTTTAGACAGTATTTTATCTTTTTGTAACTAATTTCTTTTACATATATTATCTTTCTACTTAATGTTTTTTTCTTTGCTAGACTGTCAGCTTTATTACTTTACTTGTTCTTGCTATAGCTTTTTACCTTAAACTATTCTATTTATATGTTTTTTGTTTTAATTAGATCAATTATATTTATTATTTATAAAGCATTTTTTTTTTAAAAATTTTATTTTTATCTATATACTTTAAACCTCTACTAATGTTCTTAATTGCAATATTTCTGTTTATAAATATTTTTAGTTTTTTTTCTTTTGGTATTGTTATGATTGCTGTTCATATTGCTATTAACTTAGCTGTAGTTAATGTTGATTATATTTTTATTTTTAATGCTATCTTTTCTTTTAACCAATCTTGTATCTTATTTGTTTGCACCTATCATATACCTATGTTTTTATCAATTGTTTTTTTCTTTATTTTGTTTATTTGCTGCAATATTAATGTATATCATATATTTGTTCTTGTTTCTTAATACTGTTATTCTATATTTACTTCTTTTAAGATAGTAGATAACTAGAGCAATCTTAGATAGTGAACACTTTTTGTAACCTCATTTGTTACTGTGTTATAACTAAATCAGAAGGCATTTTATTTTAGAAAACTTAACAAAGAAGATTTAAAGCAATTTGCAATTACAAAAGAGGCTACAATTAAAAGTATATGAAGATACTAATAACTGTTTAATTTGGGTAATATAAAGTAGTAGTTCATTAGTAAAAGAGTATGAAGACTCGATATTGAACTTGGGGTCCACATCTGCCACTTTTATACTTTTTGGCTACATAGTGGATATAACAGCCTATATCTTTTATATATACAAGATATTTTACAACTATTATTAATAAATTAAATAAGATATATTTGATATATAAAATAAATAAAATAAATAAACTAAATAATATATATAAACTAAATATAACATAAAATATAGATGCTTCAAAATGCATAAATATTATATATGTTATATATATGATATTTTGCGCAGTCATCATTCATCCAATCAGATTGCAACTTCCTTATTAATTTAGTTATTGAATTTGATCTTATGATTCTGTGATCAGAAATGAATAATCTATACCTCATTAGAACTATCTCAGTAAGCTGATTCGAATGATAGTAGTTTTATTGAATTCTGTCTAGTGGTTCAAGAGTTATGATCATTTTTGCAGATTAACAATACATTCCTTTTTAGAGTTTTTACTATTTCTTGAATAATGTTCTCTCTTAGTTTTTGCTTTTTAACTACCTTTATTTCTAGATCCTTTAGCATTCTGAGTCCTATTAGCTTTTGTTCATTCTTTCTCTATTCTTCTGTTCTTATAAATTCTGTTAATTAGTCTATTGCTATCTTAATTATTTTGTTATTTTTCACTATTAGTATATCTAAAATTACATTTATCTTGTTATTAATTCTTATTTAGTATTAACAGCTGTTACTTACTTTTTCTATTTAAACACTTGCTACATTTGCTGATTTCAGTTGCTAGATCATTCTCTATACTTTACATTTGCCAATATTCTATTAATAACTTTTTTTTTTCTTTCTAATTGCTTTTTGTATTTATCTGTTATCTTTTGTACTATATAATATCTATTCTTTTCTTCTTCTATTCTTTGATAGGCTTTTTCACTTAATTTCATTACTTGTATGTTATGTCTGTTTGTTTTGAAAAGTTCTTTAACCACTTTGCTTTCTGATTTGTTAAATATTTTTATTTCTATTATTTTGAACTATTCTGTTTTTTTATCCTTACTTAATTGCTTCTAATAACTTTTGAACTGCTGCTATGTTATTAATCTTTCAGCTTTTATTTTATTTATTTATTTATTTATTTTAAAACAAGACCTGGTTTCTATTTCTTTATTATCATTATATAAAATTTTTACAAAAAGTAAGTAAATACAATATTATAGAAAACTAGAGACTAAAGCTAATTTACTTTTAACCTAAACTTTGCTAAGAAGGTTCAGAGCCTCCTAGTCTATGTATATAATGTTTATTGTAAGTATGTTTTGTTGAATAAAATTTGAAAGCCATTTGTTATATTTATTTTATATAATATCTGTAATAAGATAAGGTTGGGTTTAAGTAGTTAATAGGTTGGTTGAAGTTGTAGCATTTAAGTTTTAGTTCTGAATATAAGGTATGTTAGTACATTTATGTTTTTATATTTGGTGATATATTTTTTGAAGAGTTTATAATAAAAGTATAATGTATATTAGTTGTTGACTAGGTTAGATAGCTTTGTTGTAAAAATAGTATCTAAAGGTACTAAGTTAATTCTGATATTGCATTTAGTATAAGCTGTTGTTTCTGGCAGAATTTGAAATTTAGTATAAGTAATATCAAGTATGCTAATTATAATTTGTCATAAAGATATGCTATTTGCAGAGCAGTAGTTATTGTTTTTGATGTGGTTTTTACATTATAAACATGTTGGATCTAGGTATATATTATAATGTTTATTATTTAGATTTGTAAATAGATAGTTCATCTAAGAGTATTTTAATTTTGAAGAACTTTAGTCACAACTTTTAGAATGTAGTTCTTGCAGTGGGTTTGTCTTTGTAGCTTATAAATTTGGTTGTCATTTTTCAGTCAATTGGATATTGTTTTCAAGCTTGCATTTGGTTTTGTAAATGTCATCTTGCTAATGCTTGAGCATTTTGTAAGTGTTTAATAAGTTTTTTAATCTTGTATTTAACAAATACTGTTTGCATTGATGGAATGTATATGTTGTAAAGAATTTTGTTATAAGGGATATTTATGATAAATATCTTATTTATATGGTTGCATTGTTCTAAATTGGTCTTATGAACAGATTGTAAAAAAATATATTTGTTTGCTATTATAATTTTAATTATGATTTTGTGTACTCAGTTCAGGGTATTGTGCAGTGCTCTTGTTTGATAAATAAAAGTAGTCATAGTTGTTATTAAGTCTTAAATAAAGGTTTGATGTTTTATATATAACTTAAGTGTGCAGTTGTTCAGACAGATAGTTAAAAGTAGTGCAGTTGCTGTATATAGCATATGTATATTTGATAGCCAGGTTAAATTTTAAACTGATATTATGTAGGGATGGCTAATAAGCTTCTATATTACTATTAAGGGATTGTTAGTATTTTGGTTATATAAATACTAGCTTGTATTTGTTTTTTCTTTGAATTTCTAATATATGTTCTACAATTTTGTTTGTATAGATGAGAATTCAACTTTTATGTCAAGTAGCTAATTTAAATATATTAAGTTTGTGTTATTTATTTTGGCTCTGCTTTTTTTCTACAATTGTGTTTCTAATAGTTTAGCTATTTTGCAACTATAGCCACTTGTTGTCTATAGCTCACTTTATTTATTTATATTTATTCTTAGCTTTCTTACTTTAATTATTGTCAAATAAGCTAAATTGTTCTTCCAATATAATCTTTCTTCTAGTAACTTTTCTAATTTTTATATATCTTCTGTTAATTCTGCTTTTTGTTAGTCTTGTATTATTTTTAATTTTGTTAACTGTTCTAGCTTATCATTTCTATTTAGTCTTGCCAACAGGCTTTTTACTTGTTTTATTGTTAATTTTTGTTACAATGTTTTGCAGCTGCCAAGTTCTTGTATTCTATTATGTAGTTCTCTAGTGTTCTTAATAAGTTGCTTTTTTGTTTTGCCAGACATATCATTGATTAGTATATTTTGTTTATTTTTTTTTCTAATATTTTTGTTAATTATAACATATAGCTCAACTTTGGTATTATTACAATATTGTTTCTATATGCTACCTAACTCATTGTTATTTTCTTATACTTAAGATCTCTTATTGTTTGACTTATTATTTCTTTTGCTTTTTTTTTTACTAAAACTTTTTGCATTTTATTGTTTAGCCAAATTCCTAATAAATGAACTATCTTGTTTCTTGGCTTTTCTATTATCTTGTTATCTTTAAATATTATTTTTTTTTCTTTTTTAATTTTTTTATTCATTATTATCAGTTTCAACTTGGATTCATTTATCTCTATATTATTCATTTTAAAAAACTCTTCTGCCATTTTTAATATTTCTAATAGCTGTTCTTTGTTGTTTGCAATCTATGTCATGCTATTTGTATATATAATTGCTGCTTGATAATAGCTTGTAATATTATTGCAATAAATTCCTTCTTTTGTTTTTTGTTTTACTGTATAGCCTAACCTTTTGTTATTTTGTATTTTTTAATAGCAGATCATAGAAGATGCATCATATTAGTAATGATATTACTTCATTTTAATCTATTCTATCTTTTGTTGTTATCTTTTTTGTTAAGTCATAAACAATAATTATCTTTAACTGTCTTTTATGAAAAAGATTTAAAATGTTCTTGATTGTCTTCTCAGGTATTTTTACTCTTTGAAAAGATAATTTAAGACTTTTAAGTAAAACTGAGTCAAATGTTCTTTTTATATCTTGTAAAAGTATTTACAATTCTTTGTTCTTTTCTTTTATCTCTTTTATTATTATATTTAATACATGTACTGGTTGTTCTATTGAATTTTCTAAAAGGCCTGTATAGTTTGATTCTTTAAGTATTTTTTATCAACAAATACTTTACTGAGTCTTCTTGTTATTATCTTTATCACAATCTTTCTAAATGTTTCAATTGGTGCTATTGGCTAAATGTAGTTTAAACTATATCTCTATTCTATATCTTTTGGTATCAGATATATTTGTACTATTTTTCACTTTATTAGTATTTTTCTTATCTCTAAACATAAATCTACATATGCTTAAATACCTTTTGTGCTTTTTTTTCAGCCTTTTTAATTAAAGTGTAGCTTATTTCTAATATTCCTAAAGCTGTTTCTATCTTAAGCTTTTTAATTATTTTATTCTATTCTTTCTTCTTAATTTCTCTTTCAATTTCACTATACCATTCTTTTTTAATATTCTCTTATAGTTTATAAATTCCTTTCCAACTGTCTGCATTTCTTCTACTTTGGTATTTCTTTCTCTAAATTGTTTTTTATAATATTATGCTATGACTTCTTTAACTAGTTTCAACTCTTTTTCTGTTTACTTGATTAGTTTGTCAAATATTACCTTCTTGTATGACTTGTTCAAAAAGCTGGTTATCATTTTCTTTTAATCAGTTTTAATCATTTTACATCTTTTGTCTATGCTTTCTTTTATTTGTTTTTTTTATTCTTTTTTTTATTCTTTTTTCTTTTTTTTTGAAGAATTCTTGTCAATTCTTTATGTTCTCTTTCCAAGTATCAGACTATTGTTTTTGGATTTTGTTGATCTTATATTAGCTTTCTTGCATAGTGCCTTATGTTTTCTATTTGTTTTACTTTTTTCTGCTTCTAAAACTTTCTGTTATTTTTTTGTCTTTGCATGTTTGATTAATCTTTAAAGCTTTACAATAGTCTTTTCTCAACCTTGGTCTTCTTGACTATGCATTCTGTTTATTGTTGTGTTGTAGATTCTTTTCTTGAATATATGTTTATTTGTTGCTATTATAATTGCCTCTTCTATCACATTCTATATGTTATTAATCTTTGTATATTCTTTTTTGTTTTTTTTTGAATATGCTTTAATGCTTTTAATCATTTATGTAATTCTTGTATGTAGTTTTCTATTCTTTATCTTTTGCTATATTATATAGATATATTGTTCTTGATTGGTTTTTTTTTTTGACTTCTGATTTACTGCTTTTTGCTATTATATGTTTAATACATATTTTTGTTATTAATATCTTGTAATCACTTTTAGTAATTTTCTCTGTTTTTAATTTCTGCCTTTTGTAGATCTGACACTAGCTTTTTTAATACCTATATATAGTTAATTCTTGTTATTGTTTCTGCATTTGACTATGTATATTTTTATTCTGTTAGATGTATTTCTTTATATAAATTATAAAAGTTTTGTTTTCTTATTTAGATAAAGATTAGTAGCTTTTTGAAGCTTTCAGCTTGTAGATTTTGGCTATCTAGAATATTGTTTGCTATATGGTTAAAAGCATTCATAATAACAACTTATGTTTGTCTTGTTATAATCTTTACTATTTTTTGCTAAATGCTTCTTTTTATTTTTTTATTATTTGGCAGTATCTACATTTTTATTACTATTAACTTCAATTGTTTGAAGTAGAATGTAATTTCTATTATGTACTTACTTATTTTCTTAACTGCACCTACATGCTTTTCCCAGTGTTCTTCTATTAAAATTCTTATATTTGATTCTTTTTTCTTGTCTTTTGCTACACTACTCTAATATTCAATATATTTCTTTATTATCTTGCATATTAGGAATTTCTTTTTTTTTTAATGAAATTTTTTTTTATAACTTTTATTATTACAACTTCTTCCTCTTCTGCCCAGCTGGGCAGATTTTAAGCTTCCAATTTTTAATTTTTTAACTCAGTAATGTTATAATATATTATCTTTATCTTTTTTTATTTTATTTTTCTTTTAGTAAACTTTGTTCTGTTTCTATATATATATATATTTTTTTCTTTCTTAACAAGAAAATACTGTTTTTTTTTAAATATTTCTCTTTTTCTTTGCAGAACTTCTTGTTTATTTCTATTGCTTTATCTATAGCAACTTTAGGAGCAATTGGCAAGACTCTCTCTTAACATCTTTTTTGTCTTTTCTAATTTTTCTAATCTTTTTCAAATTCAGCCTAACATGTCTTCTATATATGTATTTTTCTTTTACTTATGTCTTGTTTAATCTTTAAACTTGTGTTGCTTCTTTCTTTTGTTTTCTAATTTGTAGTTTTGAGATCTTTTTTTTTAGCTTTGTTTATATATATTTTATTTTTTTGTTTTTTCTTTTCATTTCTGTTATTTTTTATATCTAAGGTTTAACTAAATCTGTTTCAGATTCTTTCTCTTTCTTTTATAAGACTTTTCTTTTTTTTGGTTTTCTTTTTCCTCTGTTTACCTAATATAGTCAAAAATTATTAAACATTATTGGTTTTGACTAAGCTGTCTTTATATCTTTCTTAGTTGCAAACATAACTATAGCTGTTCTCTTTTGGTTTTTATTTTTGTTTGATGAAATATAGACCAACTTTATTTCTTTATTTTTTAAACTTCATAAAAGTAAGACTTTTGAGGCATTTCTAAATAATTTTGTTAACTTTGCTGTATATTTTCTTTAGCTTTTTCTTGTCTTGTAGTCTTCTTTTTCTATTATTATTCATATCAGTTTATTATTATTAACTAGTATAGCTTATAGAATAACTTTTTTATTTGTTCTTTTTATCTGCACTACTGCTAAGGCTTTGTATTTATATTTTTTAATTTCTATTATATATAGTTTCTCAAATCTTCTACAGATATATTTTAGCTTCTTTTTGTTTATATCTGTTAGTAGATTCATATTATTAGATAATTTTTATTTTCTTGTTTTTGTTTTTTCTTTTCTATTTTTAGTATGTTTTTTCTTTTTTACTAATCTTTTTTATTCAATCTTTTGTGCTTTTCTTTTTTGTTTTTTTTCTTATCTTCTGGTATCATTTTGTACCAATTATTTTCTTTTCTGTAATTTTTTGTATTACTTTGTTTCTGTTATATTTGCAGTCAAAGTCTACTTTTATCTATAAGTTTCCTTTTTTGAAAACTTCTTTGTTATTTTTAATATACTTATAGTTCTTTAGTAACTATCTAATAAATTTGATATGCTCTTCATTTGTTTCTTCTGGCATGTTATATACTGGTATGTTGGCATGTAGGCTTTTATTTTGGTTACAACTTCTTTTGCTTTATGCCTACATGCTTTTCTCTAATGGCACTTCTACTATATTAATTTTTCTTTAATTTCTTGTTCTACTTTATCTTATTTTTTTGCTTTTTCTGTTGCTATATTACATTTTAGTTCTTTTCTGTCCACATTTATGTCTTTTTGCTTATGGTCTTTTATTTTTTCTTGTTTCTGTTATAGTTGTCTTGTTTCTGTTCTGTTATTGCTACTAAAACTTAACTTTGTTATTTTTTCTTATTAAACTATTATTTGTTTTCTTGTATTTTTTCTTTATATTATCTTTCATTTTCTACTCTTATTTTTGTTACTAGTTCTTGTTTAATCTTTTTAATCTTTTTAATCTTTTCTGTTTTTGTTAGTTGATACTGCTCTTTTGGTTTATTATATATTTGTTCAAGAGTGAGTTCTATTATTATTATATAGTTGCTTTGCTTTATTATGTTTAACTTCTTTTTTGGCTGCTCTTTGTATTAATTCTGTTGTTATTCTTAATAATACAACCTTGTCTAGATTTTGCTCAGTTAGTATAGTAACAATTTTGTCTTTCTTATTAAGTGTCATATCTGTTTTATCTGCTTGTTTAAAAAACACTCTATTATGCACACTGTTAATAGTTCAGTATGTTCTTTTAATATATATTGTTATTAAACTATTACTACATCTTTTTAATATATTTATATATATTTTTTTTAAATATTAAGGTGAGTACTTGTAACCCAGGATTTTATTGATAGTACATTCAGCTAATGGTTGCATTAC
>CAJVQA010001555.1:0-25096 GCA_910591915.1 Cetraspora pellucida
TATATAATTTGATGATATGCTATATTTGATCCATAAGATGGACCAAATGTTAATTTTGTGAATTGCTTGGCCAATAGAAGGGCATATATTTGAGTAAGAATGTAATTAATCAGAAAGTCCACAAAGGCATGAGTAAGTATAATTTCTTTAAGAGTGAGTATGTTTTCTAATTGAATTAGATAATCTTGAAGGTTGGTTAATTAGTTAATATTGTGATTAGTTTTGTTGATTTTTTCAATTAGAGAAGTAGATACAATATGTTTTCCATAGTTGCTTATATGATTGTTCATTAATATTAAGAAAAATATCAATAATAACTTGAAAAACCATTTTGTATGAAATGTTAGAATTTTGAATTATAGAATAAGAGACTTTGGGATAAGTTCTTTAAGAATAAGATTAAGTTAGTAAGTATTAGGTAATGTATATAGAGAATTAAGAGCTGGGTAATAAAGAATTTTGTTAATTGAGTTATGTTTATAGTTGGTGTTAAGATCAGGCAAGTTATTAGAGACAATTTGGTTAGTAGAAGTTTGGATAATTTGATCGAGTATGAATGAATTAGCACAAGTGCGCCAGTAGAAATGGGAATTAGATAAGTTACAAAAGAAGCAAATAGTATCTGGATATTGGCTTAGATAAATAGTATGATATAAAGAGTATGTTGGCAACTCATTAAGAAGGATTTTTGTTTTAAAAGATTTTAGTTGATTAAGTCTAAAGTTGGTAATATTGTATGAGAGTTTTTGGTTGTGATTGAAATAAAGCCAAGTGGATCTCCAATCAATGTTTTGGTTGAAGTGTGACCACTCACTGTTTCGTTTTTGTGATGCCTATATAGCTAAGATGTGGGCTTTACAGATTTGTTTACTGAAGTGCCTTGTAGGAAGTTCTACATAATGGTGTTCCTATTGGAGAATATGATAAGGGTCATAGAGATTTGTATAGTTAAATAAAAGAAGTAATAACAGTAGGTGTTGTTTAGCAAGAGAGTCTGTTTGCTTATTAAGATAGTTATCTGAATAGGCTTGTACTTTGTAAAAGATAATTTGTAATTTGTATAATTTAATAATGTTTAGAAGAGTATGCCAAATTGGCCATAAATTGAATTTGAGTAACTTGTTAGAGTGGATTGGCTTAAGTTAAAGATTATTAAATTTAGAGACTACTAATTGAGAGTCTATGAAGATATTAATAATACAGTTTCGAGAAGCAGTTAAGATTGCAATAATAATTGAAAAGAGTTTTGCTTTGTAAAATGAAAGTCAGAATTTAATTTTAGTAGAAAAAGAATTAATAATTTGATTGTTATTGTCAACTTGAATCCAACCAATACCCATTGTGCATTGGTCAGTACTAATGTCAATTACAGATCTGTCAGTATAGAAAAATAGTTGCTGATAAGAGAGGTTGTGATGTGAATTAGATATAAGTTTGTTAGTAGATTCGCTTGAAATAAAGATTTCAAAAACAATAGAGTTTATAATAGGAATATTAGGTGAAGAAGGAATGTGAGTTAGATGTTTGACAGCTGTAGAGCAGATAAGGTCCAAGTAGTTGGCATTGAGGTTGAGTTGGTACTTTGAGTTAGTTCTGTTAAAGAATTGTGCAGAAATAATTGCAGAAACTTCAACAGTACAGGTTTGGTTAATTCTATAAGAATTAAGATAGCATCCTATATATTGTTTGTAGCTAACAAAGGATAAAGGATAAAATTTTGTGTAGTTTAAGTCTATATTAGAGGTTCAATGAGTAATAGAGTAGTAGTTAGAAGATGAAAAATATTTCTATATTTTTTCAATAATAATTTTATTATTGTAATATGAGAATAACCAAAGTTTAGATTTAGTAAGTTTTTTGGATGTATTAATAGTATGATAAGCATAAGGGTTGTGGCCTAGTGATTGGTATATGGTAAAATATTTCGATAATAAGAGTGTGCTAAGATTGTATCTTCTAAGTAAAAGAACCAAAAGGGTTTTTTGCCTTTAGATAATCTTGGTGAGAGATGTTTCTAGTCAAGTAAATTGCTGTTATCTGCAATGCAAAGTTGTTTGAGATACATAATATTTGATTGTCTAAGTTGCTTTTTAAAAATTGGATATTTTAGATTCTGTGATAGAATAGACTCTAATGATTGGCCACCATTACTAATTGTATAGGTCCAAGCAAGTTAGGATCAACTGAGATAGTTAACTCGAGATGAGAGAAAAGTTGAGTAATTTTAAAATTTAGTAAATGTTTGTTAGAATTATCTATAGTAGGTTTGGAGTGATGTAATATATTAATAGAGGACCATAAGTTGTTTTGTAATTGTTGGAGTCTAATTCGAGTTGTAATACTAAGAAGATCAGAATTGTTAATTCATTAAAGATAGCTAAAGATATGGTGTTGAAGTTGGATATCCCAGATATTATGTATGTTGTATAGAAATAGATTAAGCATTGTACTGTTTGGTATTAATCTAGAAAGATAAGATTTGTGTTTAGCTGCAGTAAGATATTTAGATAAGATTTGGTTGTATACAGTGTGAGAAAGAATCATGTTATGAAGTCTGTATTCTAAGGTTGAAATAATAACTGTATTAATAATGTAAGCAATTTGTTTGTCAGTAATTTTCTTTGTATTGGCTATGTTAATAAGGCTAAAGGCCTCTTCTTTTATCAGTTTAATGTTTTGAGAATATTTGTTATTAAGTGTAAACCAACATCCAAGAAACTTGAATAGTTGGTTTTTAGAAATAGAGTAAATTAGTGATCCAGAGAACCACAAAGAGAAGGTAGAAGAATTTGTAGCTAGGATAGACTTAGTTGGATTAATTTAGATATTAGTCATATAATAGAAGGAAAGTAGCAGTTTTGGTTATTAAGTTAAGTTCATCTTTGGATTTTGCAATTCAAAGAGTGTTATCTATGTAGGCTAGAACTGATACAGATGTTTTTAAGCATTAAGTTTGAGGTAAATATAAGTTGGTTTTCCAGGATGTAGATAAAGGATATCCTGAAAATTGTGATGCTATTTTATTGATTAAAGAATCATAGTAGATTTTCCAAAATAAGAAAATTATAGTTTCTTCTTAATCTATACCATTTTTAACTGAATAAAGATTAGTAAGTTCAAGGTTAGATATAATATGATTTTGGCAATCAGTAAGGAGATTAATGAATATATTAATAAGAAGTTAGAGCATTGATATATGTTTGAGAGACTTAGTAAAAAGATTGAAGTTTACAGAGTCATATGCTTTGTTTATATCTTGAGACAAAGCTAGAGTTATTTGTTATTGCAACTAGTATTCTTAATAATATTGTTGAATATATATATAGGAATAGAGGTGCTATTGCCAGGTAGAGCAATGTAGTTATAAGAGGATAAGATAAAGAGTTGAGTGAATATTAAATTAAAATGATTAGTAAAAAGTTTAGTATATAATTTTTTAATATGTTTAACTAGGCTAATAGGTCTTGTATTAGATAAGTTTACATTGAAGATAGGTTTTTTTGATATTAAAAAGATGTGTTCTTTTTTCTATTGCTTAGATATATAGCTAGTTTGAATGCATTAGTTAAAAAGAGCAGTTATTGTTTGAAGAAAGACAGGACCAGCCTGTTTTAGCATTTCATAGCTAATTCCAGATGAATCACATGCCTTATTGTTAGGTAGCTGATTAAGAGTTGTAAAAATTTTATTTATTAAAAATTTAGCTAGAGCTAAATTATAATAGTCTGATCTAGTTGTAGTTTTGGGTTAGTATTCCTCTGATCAGTTAGAGTTAAATTTATTAGTGTCAATAGGTCTATAAATAGTCTAGTTATCAAAATATTGTTTAATTTGTTCTTTAATAAGTTTGGGATATGTTATAATGTTATTTTGTATTTTAATGTTGTTGATTTTTACAGAATCTTTGTAATGATTAAGTATATTATTGATTATTGCTTTAGAATTAGTTTGGAGTTTAGAACATCGATTAATGATATGTTAGTTTATTTGTTCTCAGATCTGTTTGATGTTTTCTATGTTTTAAGCATGATAAAAGGCTTGCCATTCAGTGTTAGTATTAGTAATCCAGTTTGGTATAAGTTTATAAAGATTAAGTATAGAATCTATGTTAAGTTGATAAATTGAATTAAAGTATAAGATTGAAGAATTAAGATATATGAGTATTGGTGTTGTGTTAACTAAAGAAGATTTTACTTGTCTAATCATACTGTTTAGTTTTTTGAGACTTTGATGAAGTAAAGTAGATTTAGCAGAAAATGAGTATTAAAAATTACAGATAGTAGATTTTTTGTTAAGAATACATTTAGTAGTTGTATTAATAATACTAGTTTAAATTTTGTGCTATATAGTTTCTAGTGATTTAGAAGTTTGGATTGAGACAGAAGTTTTGTTTGTATTGAGGTTATGAGTAACTTGGTCAGCAAAGATTTTTCATTGCTCTTGTTCATTGCTTTGTAATTGAAGATTCTTCATTAAGTTTGGGTTGAATGTCTGTTTTTGCTAATAAAGACATAGGAGAAAGTTCAGAAAGATATAAGAATTTTGTGATCACTTTAAGTGCAGTTTTCTGCATCATCCAAGTAGAATAAATTGAGGTATTTAAGTAGAGAAAGGTAAACCCAGATGTAGTCAATAGTACTGTAGTGTCTACTATTATGCTAGATGTAAGAAGAAGTATTTGTATAATTTGCCAAATTGTAGATATTATTGTATTATAAAAATTGCAGTAATTTGTATTTGATAAATGAAGAGGTGGAGTTTATAGGTGGCACATTAAAGTCACTTAGTATTATAGGTAGAATGTTTCAATTAGTTGCTTGTTAAATCTATTAAATAATGGTATTTTGTATTTGAAGTTTAAGTTGTGAATTTTTGCATAATAGGTATATAGATATTATTCAAAATTTGTGATTATGTTTAAAGAAGAGATTAATAGCAATAGCATAATCAGAAAAAGTAAGAATATTGTATATATAAGGTATAAGTTGTTTTTGAATTATAAATGCAGTTCCTGCTTTAGAACTGTTAGTACAAGACTAAAAGTAAAAGAAGTGTTTTGAATTGTGAAGTTTGATAATAGCATTTTCTTTTGCTATTTTAGTTTCTGTAATGCTGATAATATTCAAGAAATAAAAAATATAATAATCTTCTCAAACTTGCTGTTTGAGGTTTTCATTGTATCCTCGAACATTGTAAGTACAGATTGTAAGATTTAGAAGTGAGGTATTAGAGGTCTTAGATTGTGTTAAGTTACTAGAGATAAACGCTAGAGGTGCTGTTATAGAAAAAACAGATGTTGATGTGTTTGATTTTAGCTGAATGTTCAAATAATATCAGATGGTTTGAACTGGTAGAATAAAGTAATTAGGTAATAGTTTAGCTTCAGATGGAAGATAAACATGAGCTTCGCTATGATTATTTTTAATAGAAATAGTTAATGTATAGCCACAAACATTATCAGGTGAATAGCCAAAGCTGTGGATGTATCATGAGAAAGAAATAATAGTTTGAAAATAAGAAAGCAGTAGTAAATAGTTGTAGAATAGAAATTTGTTGTAGCAGATATTAAGTTGAATGTTTGTTGTAGCAGATATTAAGTTGGATGTTGTCATAGTATTGTTTAGCTATTGTAGTTTCATTATGACCTTTTAAGATAGTTTCTACTAATTAAAAATAACTGTAGTCTATATTACTTTTCTTTATAATTAGGTTAATATTTGGTATGTTATTGTTTATTGAAGAGAATTTAGAAGAAATAAGTATAGATAGATAATAAGTATAGCCTGATAGTTGTGAAAAGAAATATTTAGATGAAGGTTGAGATTTGTTTAGAAAATATATATAGCATTCACTATAATCGATTTTAATTGATATTGTGAGTATATAATTGAAATTGTTTAGTTGTAAGTAGTTGTAATGATGAATGTGTTTTAAAAAAAAGCTAAGTGTTTGAAGATGTAAAAGTAGTAATAGGTTCAAATATGCTAACCACAGGTTGTAACATAAGTCTGAATCATATAGTATATTGTAATATGAGTTTTGTAATTCTTCTTTGATATGAAATAATAAAATGAGATTCAAGGAAGTGAAAAGGTCTTCTGTAGATTTGCTCACTGTATACTTGGCTTGCATAGCTGTGTAGGATACCATAACCTGTCCTGTACATTGAGTTTGGCTATTATTAATCTGGTCTTCCGCATAAATAAACTTAACTACCTGTCTACTTACATCATTCTCTTCTAAGAATAGTCTACTAAATGTAGAAGACATTATTATTTTAGAAGTAGTGGCTGCATTTATATGCTTTACAGAAGAGTTTATTGAAAAGAATTATAAGAGAGTATTGTAATATAGTCAGGTTGTGAATTTTGTTGTAAGTTTTGTTTTGTGTTTTGGTTAGTGTTCTCAGTATTTAATTTAGACATAATAATATCATTATCAGGAAGTTTGGATAAGTTATAATTTTCTTTGAATAATAAAGGTATTGGCTTGGTTATAGTGTTTAAATTAGAAAATATAGATTTAGTTTTGGGTATATTAAATTTGATATTAAACTTAGAATGTAAAATTTGTTGAGCTTTAGGATAAAATCTTTTGTTGTAAACTTTTTTGATTAAAAAAATAGGAAGTTTGTTATTTTTAAGAATATAGAAGTATGTGAGTACTCTAGCTAGGTATTTAGTACTAGTAGATTTGCTAATGATTTTGTCAATAATTTGTTGTAAATAGTAGTTGTTAATTTGGTTATTATTGGTAACAGCACTAAGATAGGCTTTGAAAAAGTTATAAAAATAATAGCTTTTATATGCTTGATTAGTTTAAGTTTAATAAATTCTTTTTCAATATCAGAGATGAGTTGGTAAAGAAAGGTAATGGATGTAGGTTTGTTAAAAGTAGCAGCCTTAGGCTGGTCTTTGTTAAATATAGAGAAGTTAAGAATAGGATATGTCCATTTAGGTTTGGGTTGTGTATTGGTTAAAGCTAAAAAATGATTATATGAGTTAGTAAAGAAAAGAGAAGATAAGTTTTTAACATTATGTTTTGTATCTTTAGATAGTATTGTACAGTTTTTAACTGTACAAGTATGGATATAGTATAAAGCTGTTTTGAAACATAATTTAAAGCACTTTTGTAAAAAATTAATAAAGGTAATTTTGAATTCAGAAGGTAAAAGAGCTTTGTATATATTAGATAATTTAAGAACAATTTGGTATTTAATATAGTTGAAGGTTTTTTTCTGATCGATGTTATAAAATTGTTATTTGTAAATATTAAAAAAAATTTCAAATCAGACTTTAAATTCTGGTAGATGATTTTTTAAAGATGGAATTTAAAAAATTTGAAAAAAAATTTTTTTAGATATATTAAGAAAAATGTTAATATTAAATATATTATTATTTTGAATTTTAAAGAGTGATTGATTGATATTGTCTTCACTAAAATTATAATGTAATTTAAAGTAAATAGGATAAAGTTTTAGGTCTTTATAAAACTTTTCTGTATGAATAGTTTTATATTTGTTATGAAGAATAAGATGTAAGTGAGCCAAATTAAGAGCTACTTGTTTCTGATTAGTAGTGGTATATGTATGAATGAAGTTTTGAGAAGCAAAGATTTTTGAGTAGTTTAATTAAGTAAATAAAGTTGTAATAAATTTTTTAAAAAGAGAGATGAAAGTAGAATGGATTAATTCAAATAGAATAGATATTGATTTATTAATTGAAGGGTTTGCTTCATAGATGAGATCAGTTAAGAATTTGTGTCTTTTGCCTACTAAAGTTTTAATTAAATATTTGTAATTAAGTTTTAATTCAGGACTTGTATTAGATGCTGGTTGAATAATTTTTCCTAAATAGATATCAATGAGGTGTAGTTTAATAAAAGTGAATAATTGTTAGGCAATTGGATTATTGAGTTTGGTATTGTTTTTCATAGTGTTAGTTACTAGGTATTCTTTAAACCAGTCAAGATTATTGCTAGTATTTCTTTAAGTTTCTTTTTTCTTTTATTTTTGTTATTTGGAATACAGTTGTTTTTTGTTTTTTTTTAAAAAAAGAGATTTGAGAAGTTAGATTTTTTCATTAAATTTTATTTGTTGGATTTTAATAAGAGCAAGAATTAGTTTTTGTTTAAGAATAAGAAGAGAAATAATTTGTTCTTTAGAATTAGAAAAGAAAATTTGAGTATTTAAGCTAATTAGTTTAGATTTGATTGAGGCTGTAACTATTTACTGTTAAAATGTAAGAAGAGAGATTTGTGCCAAAGGTTTAAATTTAATATTCAATAAACCAGAAACATAAAGTCTGTGAATTAGATTTTGCTTAAAGATTGTGCAAATTGCATAGTCAGAAGCATAGCTACTTTGTTCTATAGCTACACAAGAAATATTTTTAGTTTTATATATAAGACATATATAGTAATATTGAAAGTATGCAACAATTGTAGAAGGTATAGAATCTATTTGAAAACTGTGAAATAGTATACAAGGTTTAAAAGAAGATAGATCAGATTGTTGTTGTTTCAGAATAGATGATTGAGGTAGTTCATTAGAAATTTTTCTAAAACAGTTAACAGAGATGATAGAAAAAGTTTGAATTGTAAGTTGTTTAAAAGAAGTAAAATGAGAAATTTTGTAAAACCAAGAAATGAAACTAGTATAATATATTTCATAAAGATATGTAGTAATAATAAGTTGTTGAGGGACTTTAAAATAATAATGTTTTTTAATAGTATCACAATTAATTAGATTAACATCTGCTGAAAGTATATATAGAGATTGAGATTTTTCTTCAATCATTCCTATATCATGATGATCTTTATATTTACTATAATAGTAGTTAATATTATAGAAGTTAGGGTCTTCAGAGACTAAAATAGGCATAATTTAAGATTTGAGAATTAAAAACAAAGTAGATAATAGAGATCTTGAATATAAAAGGATTTAAAAGATATAAGATATGACAATTAAAGAGATATGACAAATAAGAGAATATGACAAATAAGAAATATGATGAGTAAGAAGTGTAACAAATAAGAGGATATAACAAATAAGTGGTACAGGATGTGCAGGCTAAGTAGTTACAATAATTGATATTAAATTTTTGTGCTAGTTAATTGAACCAAAAATAGAAAAAATTAAAATTTGTATTAAGTTAATTAATAATATGACTTTTGGTAATGATCTGCAGATGCTAGGTATTCTAAAATACAGGACCCTTTCAAAAAAAAGAAAAAATTTTTTGCAAAAAAAGAACAGAAGTTTTGTAAAGAAGTTTTAAAGATTTTTTATATAAAATCTTCAATATTATTCCAATATTAATATATAATATATCAAAATGAAGCTCTAAGTGAGCTCTGTTTTTTTGTTTAAGATAACAACTAAGATTAGCTTAGTAAATTATTAAAAAAAAATTAAAAAAAGTATTTTGCAGTTTAATAGATATATTTCACTATACAGAGGTTCAAAAGATATGAAACTAGGCTGCTTATATAAATTTAGTTGTGAACAATTTTATTTAGAAGGCCAGAAAAGGTTTACTTAATAAAATATTTAGTTATTGCCAGTTTATTATCAAAGAATTTTGGTACAAGTGATCGTTAAAAAGAGTTAATGATTTGTGTTCCCCTATAGTTTTTAATACAACTTTTTAGTTTCTATTAAAGATTACAATTTTAATTATTACAAATTTAGTAATTTATATATAAAAATTAATACTTGTCTTAAAAACAAAAATTTTTTTTAGTTTTTTCAGAAATATATAAAATTTTAGAAAACCTAAAAATTATTTTAATAATAAATTCTAATGTTATACAATCTTAAACTTTAATTAATTATAATTTTTTTTAATAAACTTATAAAAGTTTCTTAATAAAGTTTATAAAGTAGGTTTTTAAAAATATTTTTTATTTAGAAAGTATATTGCTAAAATTAATTGTTAAAATTTTATTATAAAAATTAATTTTAAAAAAATTAACAAAGAAAAATTTGTCTATATTACAATTTAAGAGATAATATTATAGTTTAAACAGTTATATTCTTGTTCTAACAATATTTCTTTATCTACTTTTATCTTATTTAACTGTTGAATGCTATTTTTCTTTAATTTTTTATTATTTCTCACTTGTACATATTTACAATAATCATATAATTCTATTAAATTTCTAAATACACAGACTAGTACTAACTTTATGCTAATAAATTTAATCAATTTCTTATTTTTTCTTAAAATTTTTGATTTATGACTTTATAATATTTTTTTCTGCACTTTGTCTAATTTATTAAACAAGCCTCAATACTTTTCTAGTTTCTTATACTAGTTAATTTCTATAGATACTGGTTGAACTTTCTGTATAACACTTTTCTGTATTATTTTATAACTATACTAGATATACTTAACATGTGATTAATCTTTTGTGCCTATATTTGTTTGTTTATTTGCATGATTGCATATTTGTTTATTTATTTTTTATTGTGTTTACTGTTTACTTTGTCTTATTTTATATATTATATATATAATCTGTAATATAGAGTTTCTGTGTTCTGCTATTTTTTCTCAAAACAATATTTTGAAATCAAAAATTTTTTGATATTTTTAGTTATAAACTACTACAATAATACTGCTTTGGTTTATATTAACAAATTATATCTAATTTTCTATTTACTTTCTTTTTTTCTAACTAACTACTGTACTTTGTTTTGACAGTTTTTGTGTTTTTTATGATTTTCATCCTGCTTCAAATTTGATTATAAAGATCAATAAAGAAAGTTTTTTTAAAAAAGTTTTAAAAAATGTTTTATAGTTTTATATTATATATAAAATTGTAATTACAGTAAAGAATATCTAAAATTATATAGTTTTTATAATAAAACTATTATTTTTTTAAAAATAAATCAATGCAAAAAAAAATTTTACATAATTAATAAATTTTTAACCTAAATATAAATTTTACAAAAAATTTGTATTTTTTATTTAGTTTTAAAGAAGTAATATTAAATTAAAATTATATATAATTTATAATTTTTTGCATTTAATATAAAAATATAGATATTTTATTAGCCAATAAAATTAAACTTAACTTAGTTATACAAAATTTGTCAATAAAAAACCAGGTTTATATTATATAAATAACAAAAAAAATTTAATGCCTAAGGGAAGTAAAGGTATTATAGTGAATGTGAATATTATAGTGAATTGAATATATTACAAGAAAACATGATTTTTTACTAAGCAAATCAAAGTGATTTACTAAGTAAGATTATTAGAAATACCATTTTTTAGATACTTTCAAATTTTGACACGATTTGATTAACTTTTTTTTAATCAACTTTAATGTTATATGTCTTGATGTAAAAATTTTATCTATTGTACCAAAACATAAAATGAAAAATTCAATTAAAGAAAAGTTAACCAAGTTGCATCAAAATTTGAGATTATTTAAAAAATAATATTTCCAATTACTTTATTTAGTAGACCAAGTTCAATTTAATTAGTAAAAAATCCTGCTATATATAAAATAATTATTAGCCAAAAAAATTGATATACAGTATATTATTATTATATATTAAGATAGTGATAATCATGTTCATATTAAAAAAATCATGCTTGTTTATTTTAGAACTTTTTTTCTTCTTCTTTAACACTACAATCATAATTAAATTTTTTGATATCTATTAAATAAAACATATTACAACTTTCTTCATAAATATTTTTTTTTTCTTAGCAATTAGTTTAGAAATTATCTGCTTTACTATGTCTGGGATTTTTTTTTTGCTATACTAGCATAAATTATTAACTTATTTAGACCTGAAAAAATGTAAAATTAACAGCAAAGGCTTTTTGATTTGTATTTTGTCAAACAAACTAGTTTTCTTCTATAAGTGTAACAAACTATATCTAAAAAATTATTGAATTTAATTGCTAAAGGAAAACTATAATTAATAAATTTTATATATAGCTAGACCTTTATAAATACACTTTCTCAGAACTATAGTAAAAAAAAAATTTTAAATATGTGTTTATAAAAAGCAAAATGTATTAATATACTGTGCATTTAAAAAGAATTTATATAGAGCATATATATATATATTTAAAGAGATCTGACTGTAATTTTAAAGAATTTATTTATTATTTAGATAAAGATTATTAATAAAGTTTGAGTATTATTTTAGTCAGGATTTGGAACTTGAATGTGAACAAACAAAACTACAGTCATTTAAGATTTAAGCATCAAGTATAATTGTAAGTGTTTTATATATAATCTACTATTTGTAAAGTCAACTTTTATATTATTAATCAGAATTTTACAGACTAACTAAAATGCAACAACTAAAAAATACAGCTACAAATCAATATACAATAATATTAATTTTGTCTTGAGATAAGTCAATTATGATTACATCATCATGAGGTAAATAGATTATAATTATATCATCATCTTGAAATGAGTTGATTATGATTATATCATCATCTTGAGCCAAGTTGATTATATCATATTAAGAATTCTTATCAATTTCTTGGATATTTTAGACTATGACAAAACAAATAAACTCTACCAGAGTGGCCTTCAAAATACAGATCATATAGTAATACACCTATATTCAATATATACAATATGCAAATATGCAATACAGGATCAAAATTTTTATAGCAATAGCATTATAAATCTAGTACTGATTCATCTGCTACAACTATAGCAGATGGTGCCATCATATGACCTGTATTTTTGAAAGCTGCCCTGGTAGAGTTGATGAAACATTTTCTTTCATTTGAGATTTTTTTGTTAAAGATGATTTATTAGAATAACAAAAAAATTCAATAAATAGGCTATCAAATTTATAAATAGTGTTTATGATCTTATATTTAATAATGCTTACTTGTTTTATTACATATTTAAATATTTCTTCTTGAAAAAATATGTGCTTATATTCTTATTGTTTTAATTCAATTATTAATATATCAAAATTAGGTAGCAACTTGATTCAAAAAATAGCAGCAATTAATTTTATGTATAAAGATGTAAGCTCCAAATATAGAAATTAATAAATATTATTATCATTATTGATGTATGCTTAAATTTATTCAAAAAGAAAATTAAAACAAAAAGTGCTATTGTGTAAATTTTATTTTAGAATCTATAGTTGTTGTTATTTCCTGTTTTTTATATGACAATTGCATGTGCATTATTATAATTTACATTTTTTATAGAAATTAACAAAACAAAAGTCAACAGTCTAATTTAAAAAGAAGTCTTATAATTAAAAGTAAATAATTAAATACTTCTTTTACTAGATCGTTTTAATGACTAAAATTAAAACCAAAATCGTAATTGTTTAAATGTTTTTATAAAACCATTTGCATGATTCTAAATTTACAATTGCTATAGAAATTAGCAAGACAAAAGTTAATTTGAAAAGGTATCTTACAAATAATTTTTACTATATTATTTTAGCAATTAAAATTAAAAAATAGTAATTGTTTAATATAATGTAATGCTTTTATTTGTCATTTGTATCCAATAAAATAAAAATAGTTTCTTTTATTATCTTGTAAAAAAAAATTTATTACTTTAAAATGGTATAAAAATTCAAAATTCAATAGCTTTAATCTCGAAATATTAATAAAGCCATGATTATTTTCATCAAGCAGTTATTTTTTTATAAAAATTAAATCTAGTATTACCCATTAATACAATTAACTATTAAAATAAAAATGTTAGTAAAAACTATTAAAAAGACTAAAACCAAACATGTAAAAAAAATAAACTTAAAAGTCAAACTAAAAAAAACCAAGACCATATCTAAAAAAGTGTCTAATAAAAAAAAATAAAGCTTAGTTATAAAGATTATTATGTCGCAATTAAAGCTGTCCTTAAAGAACTTGCAAGCTTCACAAACTCCAGTATAAATTCAACTATCCTAAGGTTTGGAATTCCTAAGACAACACTTAGACATGCTGTTAAAAATGAGTTGCTTAAACATCCTAGTTCTAAGACAGTTCTAAGCAAACATAAAGAAGAACAATTAGTAAATTATTGTAAGAATATGCAAAGATTGGGGTTTGGTTTATCAAAATCAGAAATAAACTATTGTGTTATAGAAATAGTATGTAGCAACTGGCATGCCTATCCTTTTACAACTAAAGAACCTAGCAGGGCTTGGTAGAATCAGTTTTTAAAGAATCATCCAGATTTATCTTTTCAAACATCTCAAGCATTATCAGAAGCATGTGCATAAAGAGCAAATCTGATAATTATAAAAGACTATTTTGATAAATTAAAAAAGATAATTAAGAAACATTCACTTACTTTAGACTGTATCTGGAATATAGATGAGACCAAATTTGGTATTATTCTTCGAATCTAAAAAGTTCTTGTGAGAAAAGGTTGGTGTTTAAAAATATCACTTCAAATTAACAACTGTTTACCTAATAATAAATTGAACTAAACTAATTTTATATATAATATAATAATATATTAGTCTGAATTCAAAAATAATTACCTATTATTAAAAATAATTAGAAATTATCTATTATTAGTTACTAATTATTATGGATTTTTAACTTTATAAAAAGTGCTCATCAAGTTTATAAGATTTTGCATAAAAATGCATATAACCACATTTCCATTACATCAACTATTTTAACAACTAATAATTTTATCCTTCTATTATTCATTTATAAAGGCATTCACATAATACTGAGTCTGTTATCTGGTACCCTAAATGGTTCTGTTATGGGCTTTATTAATTCTGAATATATGTAAGAAAAACTTTTCCAAATGTATATTAAGCATTTTGTCAGTTCAATTTCCTCTGTTCATCTGGTTTTGCTTATGCTTGATGGGCATAAAAGCCACATAAACTATACAAGTATAAAATATTGTAGTAAGAATGGGATACTATTATATGCATTGTTACTACACATTACACATATTCTTCAACCTTTTGAGATTCCTTTTGCCAAACTAAAACTGGAATATGGCAAAAGTTGTGATCAACTTTATAATAATACAGGTGAAGTGATAACTAAGCACATGTTTGCAAGAGTTCTTAGTCTATTATTTATAGTAACTTATATACCAAAAGCTATTAGAAAGGCTTTTAGCAATATAAGCATTTGGCTGTTTAATTCTAATGCTATTAGTTTTGATCATCTTGATCCTTCATTAATAACGGAACATATAGATTCTAATTCTTTATCTTCATCTTATTTTTCTCAACTAAACTTTTTATCTTCATTTCATTCTCTTCAACTGAATTTCTTATCTTTATTACATTCTTTTCAACAAATTAATGAAAATTTATCAATCCTTGAAATTATATTCTTTTCAATATCTCATCAGTATTCTATTCAACATGGAATAAATTCATTAAAAACAGATCTTATGTTTCTTGAAAAAGAGATTGAAATATTAAAAAAAAAAAATAAGTTATTGAAAAGAAAATATGAAACAATAAATAAAAAGCTGAAAACTTTTAAAAATTCTGATATCTGTTTATTAAAACTGGCACTTAAATACCCTACTCCTTGTTTTTCTTTACAAACTAATAAATCAAAACCTAATAATATCAAACCTCATTCACAGCCTACAAAAAAAAGAAAAACATTACTATTTGCCAAACTTTTTATCAATGAGACCTCTTTGTGGGAGTTAAATGAGGCAGAAGAACTAGTCAGAACAAAAGCTGAAAATGTAAAAAGAAAAAAAGATGCTGCTGGCTAGAAGTGAGCAACACATGAACTAGAAAAGATAAGAAAAAAAGCAAAAGTAGAATCTCAAAAAGAGAAAAGAAAAAAAAAGCTGAGTAAAAAAAATAGCAATGATGATATTAACATAACAAATGTAATAGTAATTGATAACTAGTTTTAAATTTTTTCATATTCGAAACTTGTATATTTGATAATTGTTAATCTGCATATCATTTGCCATTTTACCCTCATGAAATTAAAATTTGTTTTCATCAAATATAATCATAATGCAAGTTCAAATTTATATAAATTTTAAAAAAATTTTATAAAAAAACAAGATTTTTAATAAATTTAATTAGTAGAAAGTGTTAACTTCGCCATTATACCCTCACTTCTCTTATATATGTTTTTAGGTATTTTTTACTATATATATAATATATATATATATTTGATAGTTTTTTTTATTAACCTTAAATAAATGTTAGCTGACATATATTTTATCAAATTATATTAATTGTTTTATATTTATTTATATAGTTTTATTTAGAATTTTTTTGAATAAAATTTAAAAAAATAAAATAAATTACAATTTTTATTATATATTCTTTAAGCAATTAATAATATTTTTTATTTTACATATATAAACTATAAATTTAAAATGATAGAACAAAAATGTATTTATTCAAACATCTAGCAGATATAAGTTAATTCCAATAATAATAAAAGTCAAAATGGTAATAAAAATTAAATAACATTTTGAAGCTAATAGTTTTTTTTAAAAAAAAAACTAGTAAATTTATAATTTTCAAGGCCATGGTACTTCCATATTGTTGTAAACATTGTAAGCAGTATTAAGTATCAGCATAATGCTATATTACCATAATACCACATTGCCTAGATACTGTCTCTCATGTCATAAAATAAAAGACTTATTAAAAGAACTCAATAAAAAGAGCACAATAAAGATTAGGAAAGAATATAATAACAAATTAGAAAGAGCACAATAAAAGATTAGAAAAGAGCAATAAAGCATTAGGGAAATCATGTGTAATTGACCAATCAATAATGTTTAATTTGGGACTTGGCCGAAAGTTTTAACTAGTCCCAAATATAGTTTAGGTTACAACGCAATTGTAGAATTCGGTAAAAACCTTTGGGAATCTACTAAATCCAAAACTACCAAGGCGGCAGCCATAATTTAAGTTAAACCAGTACTGGATTGTATAAAATAGGGTAATGCCACATGATATTATTTTTTTGTATTATCCTTAAAATCTCAACAATACTGGTTTAAAGTAAATTATGGATACTCCCGCAAATGCTAAAGTTTGTCTTGTGCATTACATTTTAGGAAAAATGCTTCAGGAATAATTGAATTAATAGATATTATTCTCTACATTGAGCGAAAATTCGCATTTTACAAGATAAATTGTTCAATTATACTTGTAACTAATAAGATATGGATTAGGCGCGAGAGTTGACAGTTACGAAACTGCTTGAAGTCCTTTTTCAGCGGAAAATTGACATTTGAAGAAATAATAAAAATCATGTGATGGTTCTGAATATGACATGAGTACGATAATGTATATCACGCATTAATGAATCATTCCAAAAGCTTTTTTTTTTTGAAGTCCAGCCATGGAAAAAAAAATCAAAACCCTTTGTAAGTCTGAAACAAGCCATGATACATTTTTCTTCCGATTAACTTTCATGATTCGAACAATATTAATTCATTTGAGATTTTATATATCAATTATTATGGTATTGCGAAATATGAACATTTTACAATCAGGATGTGCATAACACATACTCATATACGACGTGATTTATGGTGACATTTATGGATTCAAAAAAGGTAACTGCCTTCGACTACAGTCAATATTCGCGTTTATCGTTATGGCTAAAAAAGACTTCCAAGGATATACGCACATCAATTTTGTGTGATCAGCATTAAAGAACAAATGGACGCATGATTTTTATTTTATCCAGATGAAATTATTAATTATATTTTAAATTTTATAGGTAATCAACAAGATGTCTCTAATTATTTAATTTTTTTTTCGCAGGAAATTATCACTTTATTAAAAATAAAATCGAACAATATTCTATATGCTGTATAATAATAAGGATTGGAACCGCCTAAAATTTTACTTAATCGTTTAATCGTTTAACCGTTTAATTTGGCCGGCATCAAAAAAATAATCCCGGCCCATGACCAACATAATTCTGCCCGGAACTATGAAGCAATTTTTAAACGGTTAAACGGTTCCAATCCCTATATAATAATTTATTAAAGGAAATACAAAGTACATTGACTGACAGAAGACAAAAAATATATTGTATTAAATAGTAAAAGACATTGTTATCGTCCCCATTAAGATGGATAGAGTAATTAGAAAAAAATAGCCATGAAGAACAGTCGAAATGGATTTCGTTATTCTTCTACATGATAGAACATTGATTGACTGGGTCGCCATCGGGTTTTTCAGTGGTGTTAAGTGTAGGTCCCTTATAACGGATTATCGCGTCACAACCCGGTTTCTCGGTAGATCCAGGGGTAGGGACAGAAACGAATGTTGGATTCATTTTAAAGGATTAAAGGAACGTTGTAAAGTTTTCTTTCTTTGAAGATTTATTGTTGTAAAGTCTTCTTTGAAGATCTGTTGTTGTAAAGTCTTTTCTTTGAAGATCTATTGTTGTAAAGTCTTCTTTCTTTGAAGATCTGTTGTTGTAAAGTCTTCTTTCTTTGAAGATTTGTTGTTGTAAAGTCTTCTTTTGAAGATTTGAAATTTGAATGATTTTTGATGGACCTTCAGGAAGGTAAGGTACGAAGCTATTTATAATGAATCTATAATATTGTCAAGTAGCGAAATATTGTTCCTGCTAAGCATTGTTTTTATGATATTCTAAACTCATTGCTATCCGTTCTATACCATTTCTCTAAATTTGAAACATTCTGAACTTGCAATGATTTTCGTTCGTTGGCTCTCACTTCTGATATGAAAATCGCATAATTACTGCATGTAAGAAATGTATAATAGCTATGATTGATTGGTTGAATTCTAATTTCTGAATTACTACGTAGAATATTATCTCTGTTATAGAATTCTGACCTCATGCAGTTCCTGAAATAGTTACGAATAATGGAAATGGAAATTTTATCGTCTAAAGACATCTAAAATTGTAATTCATTGATCAATGGCTAAAAAAAAAAAAAAAAAGCAATATTTTATGATCCCGAATAAGGCTATAAATTAATACTTTTTTTTTTACGAATTTGGACTTATTCATTGAGGTGATACAATTTTTTTAAAAAAAATTTCTGAGGCTGAAAATTATAATATTTTCAATTAATCTTGATGATTCGCATCATACTACGTAGACATTATTATTATAAACAAGTTAATAATAATATCTCTAATTAATCAATGTTAAACAGTTGTTCATTGGTAAAAGTCACATCCCTTTATTATGTTATTTATTACGTGATGTGATAACTGACATAATAAAAGAAAGCGATAATTATCAGCGAACAAATCGCTCAACAACACTGTCATTAATAAAATATTAATTTTCGTGTCAAGCAAATTATGTCAAATACTAAGAAGGATGTTTAACCTTGCCTTAATGCATTAATACAAATTGTCAGTTGTGTAATTTGCCATTTGGAACCACTCTAGCCTTAATCTACTTTAAAGGTTACCATTGTATCAAGAATTTTCTATGCAGGCTTTTGTTTATCTTTAACCAGGAATTTCAATGTAAAGCATGATACATTATGACAATTATCGAGTAAACAATAAAATTTGCCATCATAATCTGACTGCGGATTCTTCGGACCAATACAATACAATATTTACTGCTTTAGTTCTTGTTCGAGTCGTACAAAAGAAGTTAATCCAGATCACATGATATCGATATAATTCTAAAATAAATAACAATGAATCTAATTATGTTGCACTAGGATGTTAATTATGTGACCTATTATGATTAAGCATAAGTATGCGCATTTGTCATTTCTATATTAGTAAATTAATAAATGCTACATACGTAACAATTGTTATACCGCCGATCGTAATGTTGCAATAATACCAGTTGAATAATACTACTGTACTATTGTTCTTGTTTCAAGTAATTTTAGTTGCGCGTTTTGACATTCCACCGATAAAGCACTATCGATTGCATACGTACCTGGCCAACAAAGGTGCTACTTATGATCGTAATCAAATATCATACATAATGTAACCTCCTTTCATCTGAGATCGGAAAAATGTTCCTGTCTGTTAATCTCTGAATATGAGACAATATTAACGCACGAAATAATGTTGTGTTGATGTATTGACCTTAATTCACTTGACTTTATAATATTTTTCACTTTATCTCCAAGTTAGTGCACGTAGGTTAATATAATGAACATTATAAGATGAAACTCGCAATATACTAGTAAAACCATGTGAATTAGGGCTGTTAACTTGTCTTAAATTCTTTGTGAAAAAAAATAATGAAAGGAGAAAAGAATGGCAAATGCCGCATATTGTTAGATACGTCATATTAATATGCATTTAACATAATCTTACAGAAGTTAACGTTACCTTGGTGTAATTTAATATTTCCAAAGAATCATGCTCTTAATTAGCACAGTTTTGAGTCAATACGATTATTGTTCAATAAAAAACAATTTCTTATTGTGTCATTTCATAATGCAAAGTTATTGCCAGCTTAATAATAAACCTTTTCTCTTCGTACAATATGTTCCCAGAATATTATTAAACTTGTGATCAACTATATAATTATTATCTACCGTATGTGTATTTTGTTATAAATACCTCCCATTTGCGACCTCTCAAATCTCAACAAAAAATCCAATTCCCTCCCAAGAAAGAAGAAATAAAATCTATAAAATTCCAAACTTTTAAAAACATAATCTCCAAACCTACAATCTTTACAAAAATGAATCCAACTGTCTATACCGTTGAAAAACCTGGTGGTGATCCAGTTAACCAATGTTCTATAATGTACACCATTACTAGGCCTGGTGCCCCTGCTACTGAAGACCCTCCTCATGGAAGTGCCGTTAACGATTGTTCCATTATGTAAACTAAACGTTCAAGATTCTTCTACTCTAAAGTATTTCCTCTACGCTCGCAATACGAGACCTCGAGATTCTTTCATTCTAACGTATTCCTCTTGCTCATCATACAAGATCTTGATATATCCCTCCTCATTCCTGGGTCTTCGATTCTAATTAAAATTTAATATCATTCTTTATTTCTTATTATTTTTATAATTCTTGGGCTTTGTATTCATTTTTGTATTTTTATAATTTAATGACCTAAAAATTTACGTAGTTGATTTTTGGAAACGTCAATTTCATTCCTAGATTATGTAGATTAAAAGTTTGGGAATTTTCATAGTCATAGTCTTACTTTTTTTTTTTGACTTTTCGGTGGATGATTTTTTATTTTCTCAGGTAGATTATATTTAAAAGTTCATCGTTCGTTTTTTTTTAACGTTTAATAAAAAGCAAGTTCTATGCTGTGAATATCAAATATTGTGTGCCTGATATTTTTTAATGTCATGAAATTGTGAATATGCTAATATACTAACCCTAAGTATGTAAAAAATAAGTTTATCAATGTGTTCTAAAGATGTTCCCACTTAGCCTTAAATTAGAATAGTAAAATTGGCGTTGAATTAATGAAAGTTAATGAAATTAATTTTACAGCATCTCTAGACTAGCCTACATTTCGCGTATATGAATTTGTGCGAAATGTGAGATGACCAACTAGCAACCTTGTAAATTACTTTATGAAGTTACGGAAGTTTTGTCATCACGTTATATATAACGTATTGGCTTTACAAAATATGGCCAGTATTATTATTATCATGCAAACTCTAATGATCATAGATTTTTTTCTTCGTGTTAGTGATAGTAATAATAAATTGGTTGACATAAAAAATCTGATATTACATGATTAATAATCTTTTATATTTCTTTTCAAATTTTAAAATCATTTGATTTTTTATTAACTATAAAATCTTTTTTTTATTAAATAATATATTTTTTATTTGGATTTTTTTTATTGTTGTATTTATTTAAAATAATTTATTAAAGCATTATTTTAAATAAATACAATGTAGAAGAAAAATAAATAAAAGTAATTAAAACTTTAAGATCTTCAGATAAAAGTAAGAAAAGGTCTATTACAAAGCATTATATATAATAAATAGCAATTAATAAAAACAAGTAAGATTTTTGAAAGTAATTTATCTTAGTTATTTATTTATTTTTTAAATTGGTTTTTTTAAGATTAGAGCTTTTTATTTAATATTAAATAACAAAAGATTTACAGCCAAAATCTTAAAGGAGTAATTTTATATTAGAAAGTATAACTAATCACACAGGTGTCTAATTTAAGTAGTTAGCCTGTATAAGTTTTGCAATAGCTGTTATACTTGCAATTAAACTATAAGAATTGCTTTTTTAAACATTTTGTATTGTAATTTTTACTGTATTATTAAAATATTTTTAATATATATGTTAGTTAAGAAGTTCTAAATATATTATATTTTTAATATTAAAATGAGTACTTGCAATCCATAATTTTATTGATAGTATATATTGGCTAGCAATTATAAAAAAAAGTATACAATGAGTTATTTATATAACTTTAGTTATTGTTTAATTTAAATAGTTTGTTCAAAGGTTTTACAATAGTTATTATACTTAGAACTCATCTGTTGATTCTTTATTTAAATATTTTGATTCTTATCTTATTAATAATTTTAGTAAACTGATAAAAATATGTTATAATTACTAAGTTATATTTAAGTTTGTATTAAACTTACTAGAACCTTCTGTATTTCATACTTACAGTTAACCTAGTATTATTTTGGTCTAAACTAGCATTTGCAGTTAGGACTAATTATTAAACTGCTATATTTTTGTAAGATTCACCTAAATTTTAATACTCATCTTTTCAACATCATCTCTATTATTCTTTACTAATTATAATTAAGAATTGACAAAACTTCTCAGACTTTCAATTTAGATAGTTTGGTATAGTATATCTTAGTATTCTTTTTTTTTAATGATTCTAGCAGTCTAATTAGTTATATGTTCTTTTATACATCTTATCTTCTAGTTTATTTGTCTGTTTTTACTAAAGGTATTTTATAAGTTTTTATTAGTCAAACAACACTGTCAAAAGTTTGTACTATCACTTTATTCGGAATTTTCAAGTAGGCTTCTAATTTCTTAGTTTTTTTATTTTTTATACCTAACAGTTTTATTATAAGTTTATACTGAAGTTTTATACATTACTGATTATAATATTCTTTTATATATATAATGTTATATTTTTATAAATGTTCAAGCTCTTATTCAAGACAATGTAATTGAAATTTATAGATATATTAATCTAACTAATCGATAGAGATAGTTATTGTAATACAAATATAATTTTCAAAATTTGGTATCTATAGAATTTTAACTTTAGATTTGTTATTTAAAAGTTGACAACTTGTATACTTTACTAGATTGCTATATCTTAAAGTTCCAAATACTTATTTATATTTTTTAAAACATTTATTTTATTTTATATAGTTTATTTTTAAAATATTATTACTAGAGCCTTCTATATTTCATATATAACTAATTTATATAGTTTTATATAATATATTATAATTAAATTAATCTTGCAGTTATTTTTTAAATTATAAGCTAAAACAAACAAATTTGACTGTATTTTTATATTTTTTTTTAACTTTAATCTACTTTTTTTAAATAATAAAATATTTAAATAAAATTTAGTATAATAATATTTAAAAATAAGAATTACTTTTTTGCAGTATTCATTTTTAAAGTATAAGAAAAAAAAATTAGATTACTTATAGATTAAAAATATACAATTTCAAAAAAAATTTTTTTAAAAAAAATTTTTTAGTTTATATATGATAAACTTTTTAAATATTAATTTTAAACTTATAGTTTTTAATACAACTTTTTAATTTTTAATACAATTTTTTAGTTTATATCAAAGATTATAATTTTAATTATTATATGTTTAGTAATTTATATATAAAAATTAATATTTGTTTTAAGTACAAAAAATTTTTTTAGCTTCAGAAATATATAGAATTTTAGAAAACCTGAAAAATATTTTAATAGTAAATCATAATGTTATACAACCTTTAAACTTTAATTACTTAAAAGTTTTTTAATAAAATTAAAAAAGTTTTTTAATAAAATTAAAAAAGTTTCATAACAAAGTTTATAAATTAGATTTTTAAAAATATTTTTTGCTTAGAAAGTATATTACTAAAATTAGTTATTAAAATTTTATTATAAAAATTAATTTTAAAAAAATTAATGCAAGCAAATTTGCTTGTATTACAATTTAAGTGATAGATATTTAAGTGCATGAGAGTGAAAACCTAAAAACTGATTATAGTAAATCATTAAATCATTTTCAGGTTTTCACTTTCATAACTCATTTCATCAAACTATCATATTATATTATTTATATTTTTATGAAGTTTATCTAAATTTTAATAAATATTTTTCTAATATTTTTTTATTATTTTCTATTAAGTTTTTTTATTTAGTATTAATTAACTATTTTAAATTATTAATTCAAATAGATTAATAAACTTGTAATCAGATCTTTAATATATTTTTTGTATCTTTTTTTTTAATAAATTTTAGTAGTCTGGTTAGTACATATATTTTTTTATATATATTTATTATTTAATTTATTTACAAATTCTTTTAAAAAATATTTATAAGTTTTTATTAATGGATATAATTTCACTATACTACTAGTAGTACTTTGTACTACATTGTGACAGTTTTTTAAATTTACTTATTTGCCAATTAATAAAACTACCTGACTTCATATTTAACAATTATCTTTATTTTAAGTAGCTTTTTATATATATTGGCTATGGCAGTTAATTTATGCAAGAAATACACATGAGAATCAAAAATAGTTAGTAGAATTGAAATAGAATAATACATTTACATGTCAATTACAAAATTATGCATTTGATATTAGTAAAGTCACATACCAATATCTGAATTGCAAGTATAAGATAAAATAAAATAATGACATATTATTACCTTAAAATTTATAAAGTTTTTTCATAAAGAGGGTAAAAAAAAGTTAGTTATTAAGTGTCCTAAGCAAAAAATTTAGTGCAAAAAAAAAAGTAGTCATACTTATCTGAAGGTTACAGGTTATTTAAGAGTAGGGTATACGATTTTCAAATTATATATAAAACTTTTAGTAAATTTTTATTTAATTAAAAATAAAAAAGAAATATTTTCTTAAATAAACAGCTTTTAAATATTAATTAAAAATTGTAGAATATGTTTTTCTGATTCTAATGATAGTAAATTCATTAAAATT